>JAQZBX010058413.1:0-17750 GCA_029593785.1 Cabassous unicinctus
TTTTTTTTTTTTGAAAGAAGCTTTAGAGTATATAAATGTTACATTAAATATATAGGGGATTCCCATATACTCTACCCCCTCCCCATCCCATACTTTTCCCCGTTAACAACATCTTTCATTAGTGTGGTACATTGGTTACAATTGACAAACACATATTGAAGCATTGCTACTAACCATGGTCTATAGTTTACATTATAGTTTACACTTTGCAACACACAATTTTATAGGTTTTGACAAAATGTATAATGGCCTGTATCCATCATTGCAATGTCATGCAGGACAATTTTAATGTCCCAGAAATGCCCCATGTTACACCTATTCTTCCTTTCCCTCACCTCAGAACCTCTGGTGGCCACAGCCTTTATATCAATGTTATAAGTTCTTCCATTGCTTGAATAATAATAAGTCTACTTTAGTCCCTAGTTGTTTGTTCATTCCTCAATCTTGAGGATTTGGGGGTGGTGATGCCCACTCTGTTTCTGATTGAGAGGGGGCTTAGTTCCCATGGGGCATATGGATGGAACTGACTTGCTTGCAGTTGTAGATACTTTCTGTTTTGGGGGATGGGTATTGTCATCATCATCCTTTTGTTAGTTGCCCTGGGTGAGTCCAATGAACTGGACAGTAGGTGTTGCAACTCTTGCTGAGATTCAGGGCTCAACTGGCACATGAACACACCAAACATTTAATTTTCTGGGACATATATTTAATGAGTATAGTGCTAATTGCATGTTCAAATAAAAGGGGCAGAAGAGTCATGTGTAGGGAAATTGTAAATGAGTTTATTACATTGGGGTGCATATATTCCATAGTAAAGCCCACTGGCAGGGTGCCAAATTCCTGAGGTTGTCTGCCTAGATGTCTCTAGAGCCCTCAGGAGCCCCTGTTTGAGGCACTGTTTACTGTGGCAGTCAATGAGATCCTCCCGAGACATGCATAAGCATAACCTCTGATATTACCTCCTGACTCGTTTTGAAATCTCTCAGTTATAAAAACTCATTTGTATTTAATATTTCCCCCTTTTGGTCAAGGTCTTTTTCTGGATGCATTGCTGGTTGGTGCTTGATAATAATCCCTCAGTGCCAGGGAGGCTTATCCCTGGGAGTCATGTCTCATGCTGGTGGTGGGGGTGGAGTGGGTAGTACATTTATATGCTGAGTTTGGCTTAGAGAGAGGCCACATTTGAGCAAAAAGGAGGCTTTTAGGAGATAACTCTTAGGCAATATGTACTACTAGGCTAAGTTTCAACTTCACAAGAACAAGGTTCATAAGTACAGCCATCAATATCAAGAGCCTTGCATATTGGTCTGTCCTTCTTTACTAGGCATTGCCCATGTACATGGGGGATTTTTTCCACTCTATTAGAGAATGTAGCAGGGATTTCCAGGATGGGAATTCAATATTCTTTCGATTATTGTGTGGGTCTCCACCCACTGAGACAACACCCCATGACCCAAGTGTCTTCTTGATGTCCTTTATCTCTTTAGCCATATGTTTTTCAATTTGTTAATTTGATTTTTGAGATTTGTCTCAAGTCCTGTGTTTCATGTGGGGCTTTGATATATTCCTTTACTTAGGCCAGTTCTTCCATTTTCTTAGTATGGCTTGTAATTTTTTGCTGATGTCTAGGCATCTGATTATGATGGTGAGTTTACTCTGATGCCCAATTTCTCTTTTTCATAGGGATTTAGTGGCGGGAGGCTGTGTTCGTGCTTGAACACAGTAATGGGTTGCAGACCCACTTCCAAGGACCTTAAGAGGGGAGGGTATAAAGGTTGGAAAAAGCCTCTCTTACTTACCTTTAAATACCTCACTTGCACTTTCAGGTCAGCCAGCAGATGGTGCTCTTTAACAGCCCTCTCAGTTCAAAGCCTGGACAGCAACAATGTGGCAGGGGATCCTGCCTTAAGGCTATTCGGAACCTCACTATTTCAACTTTCTCAGAGGCAGTTCTCCAACCTTTGCCAGCAGCCCCCTCTGTTTCCCCAGGTAGGAAATAATTCCACTCCCCTTTACATCCTTAACCAGTCCTGGTCAGTAGGGAGGGTGACTGAGAGGGCCAGATCTCTTTAGTCTTATGCCAGCTCCCAAGGCAAACAAGGGTGCAGCCCTACCCAGGCTGAAATTGCTCATGGGACACAGCAGACCAAATTTGTTGACCCAAAAGCTGAATCAGCCTTTCGCTGTATCCCTCTATCTCCCATTTCCTAGGGAGGTGGATCCTTACAGCCCCCTCTGTCTGTAGCCTGAAGAATTCAAAGCTGTCTCTTCAGAGTTGGGGGGAAAGGGGCTAAGAGCTGCAACTGCAGCTTCCACTCACAGTCTTTCCATTGAGATTCTTTTCCTGGGTGGTGTCCAGCCTTCCTCCGGTGTCCAAAATCCTAGAACATTATTTTCCCAGGCCGTTTCTGCCTGTCCCCTAGCTATTTTTCTGAGAAAGAAGTGAGTCCTGTGTCTCTGTAATTCACCATCTTCCCCCTCCTCTATACTTTCAATGTAACTTTTATGCAATCTGAAACTTCTCTATAAATAAAGTTCATTATATGGAAAACAAAAAAAGAGAGATAATTGCTAATCTTAAAAAATACTGTCTTTCATTGTTCTGCTCCTCCTACATGAAATAAGGATGGGGTATTAAATTTAAGAAACACCACATGAAATTTTAAAAGGTTTTGCTTAGAGCTCACTCACTGAGTTTCTTTGTTGAGCAAGGTGTATTTCAGAATACAACAATGAGTTATTGAAATGTCAATTCAAAGACAAGATTGAGAAGGCAATCAATCACCTTAGCCAATAAGAATAGATTTTTCTTTGACAAGCTTAAAGTATATTTCTTCACAACCATGATATTGTGAATTTATTTGACAACTGGTGAGTGTAACTTTCATTATTTTCTGATAACATTATGAATTCTATCATTAGCACTGTTGTGACCCAGCTCAAATCTTATGTATATTCAAAGCTCTAAACTGCCTCAAAAGGAAGATTTACTCATTACTGTCTGTATTAGTAAGCCAAAGGGGTGCTGATGCAAAGTACTAGAAATCTGTTGGCTTTTATAAAGGGTATTTATTTGGGGTAGAAGCTTACATCCACAAGGCCATAAAGAGTAAGTTACTTCCCTCACCAAAGTCTGTTGCCACCTGTTGGAGCAAGATGGCTGCCGGTCTCTGCGAGGAGTCAGCCTTCCTCTTCCTCTTAAGTCTCCATGGTTCCAGCATCTTCCAATCTCAGCTGTTGGCTAGTATAAGGTTAGTCTCTTTTTCTGGGGCTTGTCTCTTTCCTGGCTCAGCTGCTTTGCTCTCTCCACAAGGCCAGCTGTAAACTATCAAGTGAATGGCTCGGCTCTCTCCCTGGGGCATCATCATCAAAACTAAGCTCTTTCCTGTGCAGTGTGAGTGTCCGCCCACCAAGGGGGTGGTGACTAAATGTCTTACTGAAGTGGCCGAATTAAAGCCCTAATTTTAATTTAATCAAGTAAAAGTGAAACCTCTGAATTTAATACAATCAAAGGGTATCATGTCCAGAGGAACAAACCAGTTCATAAACATAATCAATATTTCTTTTTGGAATTCATCAATAATATCAAACTGCCACACCGTCCAATGACAATGCTGTGCATGCTTCAAACAAAATATCCCATTATTTTATGCCAATATCCCAAAATTCTTATTAAAAGAATAATATTGTCTTTCCTAAATACAGAGGAAGAAAGTCATATATTAAGCGATGCCAGTATGCAGAGCTTATGGGAGCAATTTGAGGTGATGGAGATATTGAATTTGAATATATCCTTTCTTATCTCCACTTTAAAGACGTGCTTCCACTGTCTCCTGGATTGCATTACTTCTGAAGAGAAGCCTATGATATTTATCTTCATTCCTCGTATATTATGCATCTTTTTCCTTTGGCTGCTTTCAAATATATCTTTGTCACTTGTTTTCAGAGATTTAATTATAATATGTTTGGTTTATCCTGCTTAAGGTTTGTTGAATTTTTTGCATCTGTGAGTTTATAGCTTTCACCCAATTTGGAAAATTTTCAGTCATATTTCTTCAAATATTCTGTTGACTCTTTCTACTCTCTCCTTTCTTTCTTGGACTCCAATTACATGTTTGTTAGACTACCTGATATTGCCTCACAAGTCTTTGAAACTCTGTTTATTTTTCAGTTATTATTATTATTATTATTATTATTTGCTCTATGCTTTCGTTCAGGTAGCATCTATTCCTAATCTTCAAGTTTCCTAATGTTTTCTTATAAAGTGTGTAGCAGTTTGATATTGTTTGTGAATTACAAAAATAGATATTGGATTATGTTTGTAAACTGGTCTACACTTTCAGATTGTATTAGGTTCAGAGGTTTTACTTTTACTTGATTAAAATAAGATTGGGGTTTTGATTTGGCCCTTGGTTGGTGGGGACTCACAGAAAAAACAACACAGCAGAGGAGACAGTTGGAGTTTTGATGCTGTAGACCTGGGAAGTAAATACACAGAGAAGCAGGCTCTATTAGGCATGGCAGAGGTCCCAGGAAGAAAATGAGTCTGATAGTCTACAGCTGACCTTGTGACGAGAGCAGAGCAGCTGAGCCCAGGAAGAAATGAGCCTCAGGGAGAGAGAGAGACAAGCCTTATGCTAACCTACAGCTGAGAATGGAAGGAGCTGGGACCATGGAGCCTTAGGAGGAAGAGGAAGGCTGACCCCTCGCAGAGACTGGCAGCCATCTTGCTCCAACAGGTGGCAACAGACTTTGGTGAGAGAAGTAACTTACTCTTTACGGCCTTGTGACTGTAAGCATCTACCTCAAATAAATACCCTTTATAAAAGCCAACAGATTTCTGGTACTTTGCATCAGCACCGCTTTAGCTGACTAATACACAGTGTCTACTCTGCTTTTAAATCAATTCAGTAAAGTTTTCATTTCTGATATTTTATTTTTCACCTCTAGGAGTTCCAGTTAGAGCTATCTACCTATTTCTATCTATCTATCTCTTCCATTTCTTTCCTCATTGTATTCATGTTTTCCTTTAAGTCCTTGGACACATTCATAATTGCTGGTTTAAAGTCCCTGTCTACTAATTCCATGATTTCTGCCATTTTTCTTTGGTTTATATTGACTTATTTTTCTTCTTTTGGGGGGAAACATTTTGCTGCTTTTTCATCTGTCTAGTATTTTTCATTGGGTATTGGATATTATGTATATTACATAATTGAATGTTTGCATTTTGTTGTCTTCCTTTAAACAGTGTTGAAATTTGTTTTCAAGGATAGTTAATTTACTTTTAAGTCACTTGGCTCCCTTAAAGTCTTGCTTAAGCTATTTAGAGGCAGATCAACTGTTGCCCTCACTGAAAGACCAGTTTAGTCCTAAAATTAAGATATGAAATTCCTGGCATCTCTAATAAATTCCCTGGGTATTCAAAAAGATCTCTCCACTCTGAGTGGTCAGAAAATGATCACTCTCCTACCCGGTATGAGCTCTGAGAATGTTTTTAGTTTACAGTTCCCCACCCGTTTCTCTTTGCATGAATTTGTGAAGTTTCCCCCCATGTATGTGCACATTAGAATCAAACCAAAGACCCAAGGTACCTCTCTGCATACCTTTCTCCTCTCTGATACTCTGCTTTGCAAACTCCAATCACGTCAATCTCCCTGAACTCTGATTCCTGTTTCCTCAGTAAGACCACCATGCTCTCCTTGGGATCTCCCTCCCTACACTACAGTCTGGAAATTGTCTCAAAGCAGAAAGTCCAGACAATCATAGGATTCACTTCTTTTTTTCCGCTTCTCTCAGGAAACACTGTCCTGAGCTGCCTGTTATCAAATGTCTGAAAACAGTTGTTTCACATATTTTTGACAGTGTTCTTGTTGTTTACAATGAGAGAGCTGTTCCTTACTAGTTATTCCCTCATGACTAGAAGTGGAAGTCTTGTTATATGAATTCAAAAAGTCGTATGATCTCCCTATACATCATTCTTCATCTGCAAATGGACATAATAATACCTACTCTGCTGAAGTCACAGGGCTATTGTAAAGTAAAAAGAAATCGTTCTCATGAAACAACAAATATAAATTATTATTATTTTATATGTTGGTGTTGAAGTTCAAAATCTTACTTATGTTTCTTTATTATCTATTTCCTTTTAGTTCATATTTATGCCCAAGAAAATAGAAATGAACAAAAGAGAAGTTGAGCCTTCCTTAAAAACTCTTCTCTTATTCTTTCTTCCTCTATTTACCCAAAGAATAACAATAGAAAGAAGTTATGAAGGGGAAAAGAAAAAGCATACTAATTTTTTCCTTTTGACCCTTGGCTCAAAAGATGAAGACCCCACAGACAACGGAAGAAGGGAGAATTCTTGGGAGCGGATGTGGCCAAGCAGTTGAGAGCCTGCTTCTCACATGGGAGGTCCCAGAATCGGTTCCTAAAAATAAAAAGGCAAACAACAAGAAAACAAACCAAAAACCAACTCAGGGGAGCCAATGTGGCTTAGTGGTTGAGCGCCGGCTTCCTGCTTATGAGGTCTCCCAGGTTCAATCCCCGGCCCCAGTACCTCAAAAAAAAAAGAAAAAAGAAAAGGAGAAGAAGGAAGAATCCCATCTTCCCCTTTTTCATGGTTCTCAAAGCAATGATGCATCCTGCTCCCAATGACCCCTCTCCTAAGGACTCAAGCACAAGTCCATGGGACCAGGGCCAGTGGACAATCTAGAAAGCAAAAACCATGAGTTGCTCAACATCTTTCCTGTGCTCCAACAGTGAGGAATTGTCTTGGCTCAAGCTTTTAGGCCAGAATCTCTTGTACTTTAAAATGGATTCTTTCCTATCCAAGGGTCCAGGCATGCCTGGGGACACTGCGAAGACTATGAAACCTTCTCTGTGGATCTCACCCCATCCCACAGATTTGACTAACACAATTTAGAATATAAGATGCTGACAATTATCAGTTTAGTCCACCCAATTCAATTGCCTCTGTTTAACTACACTGAAGATACATTTTATAAGGACATTAGGATTTATTAATAATGACTAACCCTATATTATGGAATTATATATTCATAGCCTACTGAATATATAACATATTCATAAATATATATACAAAATTACAAATAATATAGAGCTATATACAGAGTATGAGTCTATTATATATCAATTCCTTTTACATATGCGTAAAATCCATATGTAGCTAAGGAATTGTCTCTTTAGGTCCTTTCTAAATTCTCTTCCATGTTTCTCCTGTTGTTACTTTGCTCATTTGCCTTCATTATGAATTCACACTCAATTCTGTCTCATACCATTTGGTATTAGACCATCACTTCCTCTCATAGGACTGATGTTCATTTGTTCTTTTATTCAACAAATACTGCTGAGGGCCTACTATGTGCTGAAGTTCTGTTTTGGCAGAAGTACGAAGATGAAGCCTCCAAGGAGGCTAGCAGAGGAAGACAAACGTAAAAAAATTGTTCCCAGTGCTTTGATACAAACTGGCTCAAAGTATAGCAGTGGTCATTCCTTCTAAGGCAAGGCAGCTGGAAGGACTGGAAAAGAAGGTGGCCCTTGTACTGTATTTTCAAAACTCTATTTCATTGTGTTTGTGTTTGTGATCAATATCACTTCACTGCCAAGTAATATTTTAATCTAATGAGAGAAAAATTGAAACAGACTTATTAAATAAAAGATTCATCCATACAAAAGCAAATGAGGACAGGGTATAAAGCTTCTCAGTAGCTCAAAGGGAGACATGGTGGAAGAACTGGGAACACGTCACCGCATGCACTGGGATAGGCATACCAAGTTCCAAAGACCTGCGCAGTGGCAATCAGTTAATATCTTCACATTGTGAGCAGCAACAGAATTTCAACAAAACTTCAGTTGCCACATTAAATTAATGTTGCTAATTTGTTTTAATGATTTTAGGGTTTTATTCTTATTCAGTTTGTAAATTTGCTTCTGTTTTATCATTAGAGGAGCTATAAGCATTGAGTTTATACCTAGTTTTATGTTGGCAAATATGTAAGCAACATTGTCATTAAATTAATTTAAGTCCACAGTGACAGTCTGAGCAAAACTGTTTCTCAGGTTCTACAAGTTCTGAGAACTGATTTATTATATTAACCATGGCTGCTCCTAGCAATGGCATTATTATCCCAAGTCCCACTGATGGAGCTACCCCTTTTTCAATTGTTTAGTTGATCCCAGAGTTGAAAGAAAAAGTCCCTGCCTGTTATCTAGAGGCTTGAGGCAACACTTCTGGCCTTCTGTGTGCATGGACTATAATTTCCTCCAAATTTATCAGTGAAAGAAAATGGTCTGTTGAGAGTTGGCAAACATCTGAAAACAATAAAACGGAAAGGAAAACCCAATTCACTCCATTGCCTTAGGGAATAGCGGAAAGGCTGTGTTTTCTGATAATACAGGGAAACTTCTGGAAAATACTAGGAGACTACTGTAGTCCTGATAGGCATGGGGAGGAGACTTTTTTTTTTTTACATTATAAACCTAGAAGAGGATATTTGAAATCTATACCTGCAGATCCTTCTGTCTCTCTATCTTGAAAACACGGGTGAGGAAAGCAACCTGGTTCTCAAATGCTTGTCTTCACACCTGACTGGTCAATGGCAAAGTATTTACCAGTCTTTGACAAAATGAGAAAGATGTGTTCTAGATAGTGTTTATATAAGTATGTTGGTGTAAGGTTACCAAATCTCCTTTCCCAGAAAGAACTGCTCTTTGTGCTGAGATATGACCTTCTTGCTTTACGTGGCTGAAACGTCCCAGGCTACACTAGATACCCCCATGCTAAGAGTAGCTTTCCCTCCAGGTAAGGGATCAGACATAGGCACGAAATCTGGCCTCCCAAACACACAAAGGAAAATGAAATAATGGTACGTGCTAACATTTTTAAATGTAGTAATATAATTAAACACCCTTTCTTTTACAAAATGATGCTAAGAGTAGATTATGATCGTTTCTTTTGATTTTTTTTTCTTGTTTGGCCATATAAACAATTACGAAACTTTTTTTAGTCCTGTGAATTTTTTGTTTTTGCTTCTTAAAGTTTTACTGGTACATGAAATTCAAAAGTTCAAAAACCATTAAGTAGTGGGAAGAGCTTTGACTTAGAGGTAGGGAGAACAAGATTTTGAACTTAGGTCCACCACTTACTGGCTACACCACTTTGAGAAAGATTTAACCTTTCAAAGCCACAATACCCTCATATAAAAATACAGATGAAAGCACTTTCTTCACAGAGCCACTTGTGAGGGTTAATGAAAATGTATATAAAGCATCTGAGGACTCAAGAAATAAAAGTTATCATTATTAGTGGCTGTCAGCCCTTGGGTTTTATACAATCAATACGAATCTGTGGTTGTGGCAGTTTGAGATTTTATGAATCCCAAAAAGAGAAAGATTATAGTTGTAAACTAATCTATTCCCCTGGGTGTGATACCCTTTGATTGTATTAAATTCACTTAAGGTGCCTTTGATTAGATTACCTGTTAAGACTGCTTTTAGGGCTTTTTAATTTGACTATGTCAGCAAAGCGTGACTTAGGCTGAGTCCCTGCCCCCTTGCTGGGTCTGATATAAAGGGTCACTCACACAGACACACAGGAAGAGAGAGCGCTGTCATTTTTGATCCTGCCATGTGACAGAAAGGAGACGACTCAAACAGCTGAGGCACCAGGGAGAGATGAGCCATCTTGCCTGATAGCTTACAGCTGAAACTTACAGCTGAAATTGGGAAGAGAGCAGAACAGCTGAAATTGATATACAAGACCCGGAAAGAAACAAGCCCTATGCCAGGAAAGAGAGGACTACAGGATCACTTAGGCAGGAAGCCTCAAGAGGCTGGGCCCACGGAGCTCAAGAGGAAGAGGAAGCCTGGAGGGAAGGAGAGACCAGGCAGAGACAGCCTACCATCTTGCGTCAGCATGTGGCAGCTGACTTTGGTGAGAAAGCACCTCTTACATGCTGTGGCAGTTTGATATTTTTTATGACTTCCAAAAAGAAATATTATTTAAGTTGTAAATTGATCTGTTCCTCTGGACATGATACCCTTTGATTGATTTAAATTCAAAGGCTTGATTAAATCAAGTTTAGGGCTTTGATTCGACCACGTCACCAGGGCGTGCAGGGTTGCGTCCTCGCACCCCGTGGTGGGCTATATAAACAGACTCTCAATCAAGGAGACAGAAGCAGATATGCGAGAAAAGAGAAAGAGCTCCATTGACATGGAACAGGACTTTGATCCTGGGGCCCCAGCCAGAGATGAGCCATTCGCCTGATAGTTTGCAGCTGAAGAGACCAGAACCATGAGCAGCTGAGCAGTCCCAGAAAGAAACGAGCCCTCCAGCCTATAGCTGAGATTGGAAGACACTGGGGCCATGAAGCCTTAAGAAGAAAGAGGAAGGCTGAACCCTCACAGATGTTACCCACCATTTTGCTTCAATACGTGACAACAGACTTTGGGTGAGAAAGTACCTCTTATGGTTGAGTTGGACTCTTTAGGGCATTTTAACTGTAAGCTTTTACTGTAAATAAATACCCTTCATAAAAGCCAACCGATTTCTGGTACTTTGCATCAGCACCTAATAAAGTGGTCAAGATGTTTAATCAATAAGGGAAGACTCACCACCCTTTGAAATCAGAGACAAACTACAAGACCACAGTTTCTAGTCTGGCTGGTCACTATTTTTTCCTGGACTGGAACAGACTTTCTACACACACACATACACACAATGAACAAACGCACAAATAAGTGAATGAATGAAATAAAATAAGTAAATCTACTGGTATTTTTGTTTTGTTTTGTTTTGTTTTTGTCTACAAGATACCAAACAACCAATTAATCAGATGTTTCTGAACTTAATTTGACATCACTTCAGACAAGAGCTCCCAAAATTCTTTGGTGAGGGCCTATCTTACCAGGCATATACATGCTGAGACAAAACAATACACAATGTTTTGAAAAATAAATTTTCAACAACAACAAAAATATGTTAGAGGACCAAAGGAAACAGGAATTAAGATATCTGCCCAGAACAACAAGAAATACTTACTTAAAATCAGATATATTTATGTCGTTAAAATATAATGCATTTTGGGAATCCCCTATATTTTTTATGTAACATTTTATGTAATCTAAGTATCTTTTAGAAAAAATTAAAAAAATATTTTATATATATATACACACACACATAAAATATAAATATAAAAAATATTTTTAAAAATATTATATATATATATATATATACACACACACACACACACACACACACAAAGACGGTTCCTATTTGGAATAATGGCAATGTTTTAGTAATGGATGGTGGTGATGGTAGCACATCATTGTGAACACAATTAACAGCACTGAAATATACATCTGAATATGATTAAAAGGGGTAATGTTAGGTTGTATATATTATAATAGAATAATTTTTTTTTTAAATCCATGGAACTACACTACACAGTGAACCCTAAGTTAAACTATGGACTTTAATTAATAGTACCATTATAAAAATGTGTTTTCATCAATTATAACAAATATTCCACAGCAATGCAAGATGATGGTGGTGGGGTAGTGTATGGGAATCCTGTATTTTATGCATGATTGCTCTGTAAACCAAGAACTTCTATATTAAAGAAAAAATGAATAGTGGATAGAAATATGTGTAAGATCAATAAAAAATATTGTAAAATTTGGACTAAATATATTCTGTTTTTATGAATAAAATAGAAAAAGTCTAGAAAAAAATATATAATGCATGACGCTCACTCATTTATATGAGCCATCTGAAAACACTACAAAGACATAGTTATTAATAAGTTAAAATATAAGCTAACTTCTTAAGAAAATACAGGTGTTAATAGATTTAAGTTGAAGAGTCTACGTATTCTTCCTTGTTTGAATAACACTCAATGTCTGTTTTTTAGCCACTGGGGAAATAGCTCAATTTTATTATAAACAGACAAACTGAAAAAATAATATAAGACAATCTTTTGTTTACCAGGAGATTTGAGAGCTCTGGAAGTTCATGTAGGTTTCATGAGTGAAAGAATCAACACTCTTTCTTTTCATAGGTAAAATTGGCTGCTCCCGAAATCAAAACATGGCATGGTACAAACTGGGGTCTTGGTGTTGCCCAGTTCTGGCATGTTCTCCATGACTATATGTTTTTAATTCAGCAAGTTATTCATCTAGGCTTAGCAAATAAGCCCCTTACCTGTTCCCTAACTATTTAATGAGCAGTGTTTTCCTTTCTCCTTGCAATTTGTGGCAGCTTAACAACTGATAAATAAACCCTTGCTGGAATATCATTTGTCCATTAAATAATGCTAGGGAACTATATTTGGCAAAAACCATGAACTCTGTACAGAGAAACCCCGAGCAGGGATTAAGTCCCCTAGACAACTTAAAAACGGGCCATTGAAGGCAGAACTCTCTACCCTCCACGGCATTGCCTACCCAACTTGGTTCTTCTTACCCCTAACCTGAACCTATAATGACAGCCCCTGACTCCCATAAGTCAGCTCCAGAGAGCTGAACTTTGATCCTGCACATTCCTTCAACCTACACTCTGCAAACATATGTTAATCTAGAAAAATAGATCCTTGTCCTATGATCCAATCAAAAATTTTTCCCCTTTCAAGGTATTCAGGCCAATTTCAGACATGATTTCTGAACTGAAGAGTTGTGATTTGAATACCTTTTTCTTTTTCAATTTGTTGAACAACTTTTAGGAACCTGATTTAGTTCTTGAAAATCTGGTAGGGAACTGAGAAATCACTTCACCAAAACCTTTCAATCTGCAGAGGCAAGATTTCTTTGTGTGCAATTTCTCCGTCATATAAGCACAATATATTCACTTGTCATGTGCACCCTAAGGAATGTGTCCAATGTACATCCAGAAGATTCCATCCATACAGATAACTATTCTCACAATCCAAATGGACTTAAAAATGGAATATTTCAAAAGTAAATTTGAAAAGGTGGAATAATCAAAACCCAAAACAATTCCTTTCTTCATCCCCTTGAGATTGAAAGATGGTAACTGCATCTTTTCCACCTTGTAAATTTTCATGAATCATTCCCTTTATATGCAAAGAGTAATAAATCACAGATATTTAAAATTTCTACTTATTAAATTATTTTCCTTTTCTTCATTTTGCTCCTTAATGATAATGCTACCAATTAAAATGCTACCTAGTTTAGAAATCTATAAACTTTTAAGTGATTTCTATTTTGAAAAAAAAGTCAACACATTAGAGAAACAAAGCTCATTAGTAACGAAAACAGTCAAAGGCAGTTACTATTGACATTACCCAAATCCTACTCATCCCCTCAAGGATAAACTTAAATTCTGGCTTCTTCATAAAAATTCTTCCCAGCTCCCTAGTCTGAAAGGATTTCCCACTCTTCTCAAGTCCCACGAAACTTAATATTTTGTACTTCACATTTTGGCAATTAGTCACTGCTGGCGATTGAGCTATCTACCCCCAGAAAAAGTTCTTGATCTTAATCCATTCCTAGGAATGTGAACCTATTGTAAATAGGATCTTTTGCAGAAGTCATTTTTAGTTAAGGGGTGGCTAGCTGAATCCGGATGGGTCTTAATCCTATTACCGAAGGCCTTATAGAGAATTCCACAGGGAGAAAGTCAAGGGAGGACAGAAGCAGGAAGTCAAAGGAACCCAGAGGAGAAAGGAGAAGACATGGCCATGTGCACCGCCATGTGACAGAAAAGCCAAGGACCAAACATCGCCAGCACCCAGCCCCAGAACAGCCTACTCTTTGGGAAGAAAGCATCACCTTGCTGATGACTGGATTTTAGACTTCTAGCGTCAAAACTGCAAGCCAATAAATTTCCATTGTTTAAGCAGCCCATTGTATGGTATTTATTTTAGCAAACAGGAAAATATGACAGTCACAAACAGGACTATATTGTTGTCTTTAGTCTTTCAATCTTGAATGGTATTTTATATCGCATTTGCTTTTACTTTTTCCCCTCACCTAGTTTATAAATAAACTCAGAGGCAAGGAGTTACAATACTTTGTACCTCCCCCTAATACAATCTTTTCTTTCAGAAAAAATACTTTTAGTACTATATGCCAGGCAGTGTACTGGGTAAAGGGAACACAAAAACACTTTAATTCAGCTTTCTTTTCAGGAGGCTTACATTTTGATAGGTAAAAAACCACTGAAATATACAAATAATTAAGAAAAAATAACATATCAAAGAGCGAGAGTGGCACAGAGGCAGAAAGGGCCAGCACTGTAGTAGGTTGTCTGTAAATATTTTTTTAATCTAAATTAATTTACTTTAAGATAATATTAAATTATCTTAAATTAATATTAAGTTATTAAGATAATGTATTTCTGAATTATTTTTACTTCTTACCATATAAGAGAGAGATTTGCAGCAATATTCGTTCTCATTCCACAAATATCTACTGAGAACCTAATATATTACCCACTGTGCTTAATGTTGGGATACAAGGAGGAACAAGACACATATGGTCTCTCCCCTCACGAAGCATACTTTTATGGGAGTTTGGACAAAATACAAGCAAGCAAGCCAAAACAATTACAAATTGTGGTAAGTGCTTTGAAAGATACACAGAGGGAGTTGAAAGAGAGAATAGGCAAACTCCTTTAGTCATAGTGGTCAAGGAGTGTCTCTCTAAGAAGAAACTAGAATGGAGGGAAAAGTATTCTGAGATTGAGAGAAGCATGTGCAAATGTGCTGGGCAAGAAAGAACCAAAGGAAGATCTGTATAGCTGGAATGTAATGTATAAGGAGGCAGGTGGTTCAAATTAAGGTTGGAGAGCTAGTCAGGGACCACACGTCTTACAGGGCTTTGTAGACCACAATAAAGATACTTATATTTTATTCTAAGAGTTTCATTTTCAATTGCTCATCTTCAAAATGAGAATAATAGTGTGTGCTTCTAAGGATTATTATGAGCATTAAATAAGCTAATAAATATAAAAACTTTAAACAGTGCTGGCACATGATAATTGTGATATGTATGTTAGTAAATAGTTTTTTAAATTATGTGGAGAAAGGATAAATCATATAATAGATGGAATTGGGACAATTGAGTAGCCATCTGTAAAATAAAATATAAAATAAAACAGTTGTGTCTATGCTTCACACCTTACAACAAAATAAATTTCAGATGACTTGAAACATACCACAAAGAAATAATAGAAGAATTTTTAAAAATAATTTTAGAGCCAATATTTATGTATAACTCAGATGTCATAAAATATACTAATAAATAAATACAGAGAGAAAATATTAAATACTAATTTTCATTGAAAAAAATTAGCAGAGGCTAAGTTAGAGGGAAAAAAAAAACTAAGAAAACACATTTGCCAGTCATATCATAACAAAGGCTAACTCTCTAATATAAAAGAACCCCTAGACATCAATAAGGAAAAGAAATCAACTACTCAATAGAAAAATAGGCAGAGGACTGTTCACAGAAAACTAAATGTAAATGCTTTTTTTCAAAATATGAAAATATTCTGACCCTGCTCATAGTAAGAGAAACATATATGAAAATCAAAAGATAACATTTTTCACCTACCAAAATGGTAAAGAATGTAGTTGAGTGGCATTTTGTGATGGCAGGAGCATGGAAAAGGGACACTCAGGCATTGCAGGTGGGAATGCACATTAGTACAATCTCTATGAGGTAATTTTTGTCAATGTCTATGAAAATTACATAGGTATATACCCTTTGATGCAGAATTTCTCTCCTGGGCAAGTGTCCTAGAGATGATTGAAGTGGCCAATGTTAAAGTTAGTTATTGCATCATTGTTAAATTAGTTAGAGATTAGAATACCATAAGTGCCCCTCAATAAGGGACTGGTCAAATATACCATGATCCATGCATGCAATGGGACAATATACAGCAGTAGAAAAGGACAAGTCATAATATATGGATATGAAGCAATCACCAAAATATATTTGTAAGTGAATAAAACAAAGTGCAGAACAGTGCATAGTGTGACACCATTGGTGGAAAAAGAGAAGGAAAAACACTACAGAATCATTTGTCGATGTATAGACTATGTCTAGAAGGAGCCATAAGAAACAGGCAACATCGGTTGCTTCTGAGAAGGGAAATTGAGTCACTAAGGTTCAGGGGTGGGAGGTTGGCTTTTCACTACATACCTTTTTTTTTTTCACTTTTTAAATTTTTTCATTGTGTACAAGACTTCCATATTAAAAATAAATTGTATAAGAATAGTAAAGAAAAATGAAAAAAAATTCATTATAACTGAACGAAGTCATAACAAATTTGCAGTATTTAAAAGCTTGCAATAAAAAATGAACCCATTAAAAAAAAAGATCTTTCATTAGTTGCCCTAGGATTTATAATATATATCTTTATTTGAATTATACCTTCAAATAATATCATATCACTTCATGTGTAGCATAAGAACTTATAATAGTACATTTTCAATTATTCCCTTCCATCTTTTATGTTACTGATGTCACACATTTTACTTTTTCATATATTATAAAGCCATAATAAACTGCTACTATTTAAAATAAATTATATCCACATTTTCTATATAAAATTATGAAAACATCCATATATATATGAATGTATGTGTACGAGTGTGTATACACACCCAAGGATCATTCACTGTATGGGGAGAATGAATTGGATGGGGACAAGAAGAGGGAGAGAGTTCAGAGGTTACAGCTATCCAGGTGAGACCTGACAGTGCTCTAGAAAAAGATGGTGGCAATAGAAATGGGAAAACATGGACAGAGGCTATATGGGGGCCTAAAACAAGCTTCCTCCTAGGACTGTCTCCCTGAATGAACAGGTTGTCTGATGCTCTCCACGTAGAGGTGGGAAGGGGCCCGTATACTCTACACCAGCGCCTGTTCTTTGAATGCCTAGTCGAAGCCAGCTCCAATGCTTGTGCTTGCATTTCCAGCTTTTTTATTCTGATCTGCATTGATGATTCATTATCATTATTGTTGGCAAGCAAGTTTTCTTGCTTTTCTAAAGTGTTAAAACAAACTCTAGCCATTGCCTATTAATTATATCCTCCTTTGGTTAATTTTCCATACTGAGTCCAGGGGGTCCCACCTTTGATGATAGGAAGAAAAGAGGGGAAGAAACCAAAGGGATTTGGATAATTCGCAGTTATGCTTATTCTTTCTATGATATGCTGGCTGATGCAGAATACCACACTTTCTTTGTACTACAGGCTTCAAACCTACATTCTCTTTTGGGATCAAAAAATTTAACTCTGGTTTCTCTAAAGGAAAGGGAGAGTTCTTTCCTCTCTTCACTCTCCCTTGCTCTAGTCTTAGAAGTCAGGGACATGGCTGGGTAAGGCCTCATTAACTGCAGGGGGTGAGGCCAGAGTGCAAGGGGCAGGACCTGCCAGGGTTCAGAGACAGGTAGAGGAGCTGGCTGGGAGCTGGCCGGGAGCTGGCCAGGAGTCAGGGTCAGGGAAGCCTGTAGCAGTTTGGGTGCCAGTTGTTACATGAGGCTGTGTTTGGCTCCAGTATCAACAATTGGAATGGGAAAAAACGAGGCACACTCCATTCCCAGGAGAAGTGAAATATGGGCAAATTATCAGGCAAGGACTTGGGCACAAAAACTGAAGTTTCAGAGACTAGGGACAGAATAGTGATGAGGGTGATTTATTTCCAAACACCGTGGTGCTGGGTTGAAGTTCTTTAAATCCAGGACTGATACTCAGCTGGAATGC
>JAQZBX010058414.1:0-17763 GCA_029593785.1 Cabassous unicinctus
TTTTTTTTAAACAAGTCAATTTTAATGATACATATTAATAAAGCATACAGTTCATCCATAGTGTACAATCAATGGTATCTGGTATAATCACATAGCTGTATCTTTTTAATCTTATTTGACAGTCACTGTTTTTAATTCAGTTGTTTCAACCAGCTACATATAATGTAATTATTGATACGGTGGTTTTTAAATCTACCATTTTGTAATTATTTTCAGTTTGTCCGATTTGGTTTTCATTCCTTTTTTCCTCTTCATGCCTTCTTTTAGATCGAGAATTATTATTTAATTTTATGTCTACTATTGACTTATTGTTGTATCTTTATTAAAAAGTTTCAGTGCATGCCCTCAGGTTTATAACATGCATCTTTATCTAATCACAGTCAAATAATCTACTCTATGTATAGTATGAGAACTTTACAGCAGTGTACTTCCAATTCTTCTTCTCTATTCTTTGCCCTATTATTGCCATATATTTACTTCTGTGTATGTGTTAAACCCCGCAATACATTTTCACTATTTCTGCTTTAAACAGTGATTTATTTTTTGTACTGATTAAAAATGAGGAGCAGTTGTCTTTTATATTTACCTTCAGTTTTGCCCTTTCTGGTGTTCTTCATTTCTGTGCATAGATCCACGTTTCCATCTGCTTATCATACTTGTTTTACCTGAAGAACTTCCTTTAATATTTCTCACAGCTCAGATCTGACAGCAATAAATTGTCAGCTTTTGTTTATCTGGAAAAGTTTTTATTTAGCTTTCTTTTTTTTTTCTTTTTTTTTTTTTTTTAAAGAGACAAAATTAAGAAATCTTTATTGTACAAAATTTACATTTGTTGTATATGATGAAAAGTATAGCAAAACTTGCTTTTTGGTAATCCTTTTTACTATGAAAAGCAAATACTTATTTCCTAATACATTCTCAGGTAATACAAAATTTTATATAGCCTTTAACAGTTGTACTGGTAATAGGTAGCTTCGAACATATGGTATAAAACTGAAAAACAGATCAAAACAGTGCAGGGGGAAGGCCACTGCCAAAGAGCAATCTCCAAGAACTTCGTATTTTCCATGGCAAGGCAGATGCTGTGGGGTCTTCACTACGTGGTTTGATTATCTGAAGCCACTGATTAAGATATTCAACAAGATCTAATGCATCTGGGATATTGTCTTCTTCTGAAACAAATTTCAGCAGAACTGCCATTTGGATTTCTTTAGAACAGCTTTCATCAATAGAGTAGTTTTGTGATACCTCTTCCAGGAATACGGACACAAAACTCAGAATCTTCTATTTGAGGAATGCATTGGCTTTTTTCCATTTCTTCCCAGTTAAGGTTCTTTATTTTATTTTGAACAATTTTATGCATGGAAGGTGTAAATAGGTACCGGAAGGGAGTGCTTCGAAGCTGGAAATCATTGCGCTGATACGAATGAATGCTTAAAAGAACAATAACTCTGGCAAAGTTAGCACTTCTCACCCAGGAAAGTAGTTTTTCACAGAATGGCTTGGATTTATACTTAATAAAAATGGATCTTAACTGAAGAGCCACTAGCTTCTTTGAGGGTAGTGAATAAACATCAAGAGGGTGAAGCCCGCGAGGTCAGGGACCCACTCCTCGCAGGGGACAAACATGGCCGCGGCGGGCTAGCTTTCATTTTTAAAAGATATTTTAACTAGGTATGTAGTTTTAAGTTGACGGTTTTTTTTTCTCTTACCACTTTAAAGATGTTACTCCGTCGTCTTATGGCTTGTATGGTTTCTGATGAAAAGCCTACTGTGGGTCTTACCTTCGCCCTTCTATGTAATGCTTCCTTTTACTCTGTCTTTGGCTTTCAGCAGTTTGAATATGATGTGTCTTGGTGTTGTTTATTTTTGGTATTTAACCTGATTGAAGTTCTCTAACCTTCTTAGATCTTTACTTGATGTCTTTAATTACTTTTGGAAAAATCACAGTCATATTCTTCACATATTTTATTTTGCACAGCTCTTACCCTCTCTTCATCATGGGACTCTTAATTGCACACATGTTATATACCATTTGTTATTATCCCACAGCTTTTGGCTGCTTCCCTACCCCTACTCCTTTTTCTCTTTGTCTTTCAATTTGGGTGATTTTAGTCTTTTGTAAATAATATATAGCTGGGTCATGTTTTACTATCCATTCTCACAGTCTCTACTTGATGGTGTCCCACAGGTCTCTTCAGCTGTATTCACTTTTGACATATCTTCAGAGTCACTGAACCTTTTATCAACCTTGTATATTCTACTCACGAGCCCTTCAAAGCAATTTTTCATCTCTGATAACTTTTTTTCTAACATTTTAATTTAACTCTTATAGTTTCCTTATCTGCTGAAATTCCATATCTGTTCATGCTTGTTGTCTACCTTTTCTACTTTAACATATTAATCATAGCTAATAAATTCTCAATGTGATGTTTTCAACATGGAAGTCATCTCTGTCTGTATCTGTTAGTTGCTTTATCTCTTGACAGAGGGTTTTTTCCTTGTTTCTTTGTGAACTAAACATTTTCATTGAATACTAGACAAATTGTGAAGGACCGGTAGTGTACCAATAGTATTTTACCTGTTTGTAAGGACTGAAGTAAATAATATTTGTGCCTGGAAATGAGCACTCTTCTTCTGTCAAACCATTAGTGTGAGGAGTTAAAGCAGTCAATTCAGAAGTTGACTGAGGTTGGCATTTTCTTGTTATTTGACATCCTCAAAGGCTTCAGATTTCTCTAGTATTTGACTATTTTTCCCTTGTGCTTAGTGTGGGGGCTGGGTTCCTGGAGGATTTTTCTCATTCATTTTGCTTCCTATTTACCTTTCAGGCATCCTGCTCACCAGCACCGCAGTGAGGGATATCTTCTCTTCATGTTCTTACCTCTCCCTCGGATTTGCTGCTATTGCTTATTACTTGGTGCTAGGCTCATGGAGGGGGACAGGCAGGGGTTCTCTGCTGTCTTCATGCAGCCTCAGTCTTAGGCAGGCCCTGTGCCTGGGTCTCAGGGGTGGGGCTTTCTCAGATCTCCTACCCCTTCTTCCTGTGGTAGTCACACTGCCTTGACCGAACATCTACTTGATATCTGTGCAAGATCACTAGCCCAAGATGATTTCCTGCCTCTCCTCAGGGGTACAGGGTTTTGTTTCTAACCTTTGCTTCTGTGCCACCTGCTCTGCCCATTCTTTCTCATGAGCACCTGATGGAGGCTCAGGGAAAAAAGCTTTCAAGTGAGTGACGCAGATTCTCCTGCGTCAGGGGCCCTTGATGCTACCCCATACTTAAGAAGTCATTAAAATTGTAGCTGATTTCTTTTTACCTGATTGTATGTATGACCTCCTTCTCTTTCTTCCACGCTCAGCCAAAGTGAGAGAATTTGTGGGTCCCGTCTCTCCTTGGAGACTTATCTTTCTTTGGAATTTTGTTTTCTTGGTTCCTTACAATCTCAGCTCCCTGACAGGCTCAAGAAAAGTTATAATTTTTTTAGACTCTCTGGCCTTTTGTTGTTAGGATGGGGGCTATGCCCTGCCTCTGCTTTTCACATGCTAAGCAGAATAAAACTGCTAGATTTTGATTCAGAAAAAAGGGGTCAAAGTCCTGGCTCTATCACTTAATATCTGTGATCTTTGCTAATTCACTGTTTTCTCATTTATAAAGTGGGTGTGGGGTAATAGTAGCAATAATAACAAATTTGTCTGTAGAGTATAGGGCTATTTTGAGGTTTAAAGGAAATAACACATGTGAAAGCACTTGTAACCTAAAAACTGCTGTAGAATAATCATTACTTTCTAAGAGCATTTTCTTTTTTTTTTTCCAGAAATGAACTTCAAGACACAGAAATAAGTCCAAGACAGACACGTCGCCCAAGAGCAGCTGAAAGTGCTGAGATTGAACCAAGAAATAAGCGTTACAGGAATTAGTGTGGGCTTTTGCTGAGTTTTCAGATGCAGCAATTCTAATATGGTGCTTTTTGTTGCCATACAGATAGATACCATATTTATAAATGCCCACGGGGAGATGTTAAATTCTAAATCTCTAAAAATGTCATTCCTTGCCTTTCCAGGAAAAAAAAAAAGTTACAAATATCCTTCTCAGTCATTTACCTCCTACATCTAAAACGTGTCTCCCTGAAAATATTCACATCCACGTGTTCACCAACTTTACAGAGCAGACAGCTTTTTTGGCAAAGGGGTTTTGTTTGCTTTGCTTTTCAATTTCAGAATGTCCTTTAGCCATTCTCCTTCTCTTCCATGGAAAAATCAACTTCAGAAAAGGATTGGTTTCAACCTCTCTGTTACAAAGACCAGTAGAAGAGTTCAGAGCCTCTTTATTTTTGGAAAGGCAGGGTATCATAATTCAAGCTCTTGATGTGTGTAAGCACCCGGTATCTGGATCCCAGCATGTCTGTTACGCAGTTGCATGGTTGTCATTGCCCCAGTTTAATGTAGTAGTTTGCTAGACCCGGTATCTTACACGTTACTCGGAATAGGATAATATAATTTAAAGAAATCACAAACAGTACCTTTGAAACATTGAGCGTATTCTTCTAAAATGGTACTTTAAAATGATTACGATTAGTGTTTTGTTTTCACATGGATAAACTGAATCTTTAATGCTTTGATTCCTAGCTATTAAACAAAACGTATGCAATAAAAGGATTTTTTAAATGAGTAGCCTCTATATCAATTTAAAATAATGTCCTTGAAATCGTATCCAGTGAGTATTTGAATACATGCCACAAATCATTGGAAGGAGTTAGTCAGAAATTGTTATCTGTGCACAAAATGCCTACCAGTTCTGTTCATTCCCGAGTTCCTAATGCCTCTCTTTTGCATTTCAGAGACAGCTCCCCCACCCCAACTCAAATACATCAGCTTTCAAATAACAGCAAATGCTGGCAATGTTAAGAGAGCAAATTTATGAATGTACCAGGAACAACATTTGTGACTCCCCCTTTGCAAAGGATATCTTCATTGATCTTGGTATGTTTTGAGATTTCTAGATAACGTGTGGAGTTTCCTTATGGCCTAGAGTTAAGTATTTTCACACTTAAATGCTCATTTGTTTTCTTTATGAGTTCCCTGAGCTTCAGATGGTTATATAAGAATTTGTCATAGTCATTTCATCTGCTAAAAATCATGAGTGATGCATTAAAGAAACGAAAAGCAGCACCAATTACTGAATCTGTCACAGGATCTGATGTGAAGCTCACTTCCTGAGCTGAGTGAGCAGTATCAAACAAAAAAGGGTTTAACATTTATGTGATATTTACGTCACTGAATTGCCAGAAATCATGCTAAAATGAAACTGCTTGTTTCACTAAAAATTGCACAGTCTGTTAAAAATTAAACTGGAAGTAATCACTGCTTTAATTGCAAAAAAAAAAAAAAAAGTGTTCACAAAGAAGAGAGATACAAGGTAGGGAACCAGGCAGGTGAATTCATTCAGTAAATATTTGATTATCTACTGAGCTATGTGTTAGACACTGTGCTGAGCAGTGGGAATACAGAGGCGGCTAAAGGTCATCTAAAACAGTGGTTCTGGAGGGTAGGCAGGTGATTTTGTGTCGTCTGTTCCATCCCCCCACCCCCAAGACATTGAACAATATGTGTAGACATTTTTGTCTGTCACAGCTGGGGGTGAGGGTACTACTGATATCAACGGATAGAGGTCAGAGATGCTGCTTAATATCCTACAATGTGTAGGACAGTGCCCACAACAAAGAATTATCTGGACCAAAAGGTCAATTATGCTGTGATTGAGAAACCCTGATCTAAAGGAACTCACATCCACCTGAAAAATAAGGCCTAAAGGGCATTTATTGAGCATTTACTGTGTGCTAAGCTCTGTATGTTAGCACTTAACATATATTTAATATTCAGACATTTGCAGAAAGGTATTTTTATCTCCATTTGAGAGTAAGGAAATCAGGGTAAGTGTTAAATCTAGGACTGAAACCAATAAGCTTCTGATTCTAAAATTCACCTTTTTAGTGAAAATAAAATATGATCCTCAGCAAACTTAAAGTTGTTCACTGGCTATTAATTCCTTTTTTTTTTTTTTTTCCCTGGGGAGTTGAACCTAGGACCTCGTACATGGGAATCAGGCACTCAACCACTTGAGCTACATCTGCTCCCTGCTATTAATTCTTTTTACCTCCTAACTCACCTCGAGGATATAACAGCTTCCACCAATTAGGTTGGCTCACGATGACAGTGATTCTTACAGTTTAGGTGGGTGTGGGTGAGCTGCCGTGTGTAATTTAGAAAAGATCATCTGGATGGTTCTTATACGTCAGGCCATCTTTTCATCCTCTAATCCCATCTATCTTCTTTCCACTCCTCATTGAGACTCACTGGTCTAGTGAAAGACAATGTGAGTAATACAGGGCAGTATGCCTTTAAGGGCTAAATCATATGGTACAGATCCAGATGTCAAAAGGAACAAATGTCAAAATAGTAAGAGAAGGCTTTATGGAGGATTTCTTTCCATGTGGCCTTGGTCCTGTAAGATGAGAAGCAAGCAACGATGGAGACTGCTACACTCATGTAGTTCCTGTGGTTGAACACTGTATTTGACTCCTAGTTTCCTTAGAACCAGGGGAAAAGCAGAAACAGTGGATTATAAAATTCTTAACATCTGATAAAAGAAAATACAGTTCCTCAAAATGAGACTGACTTGTTCTTATTATGTATTTTTTTTATTATAAAACTCATTCGTCCTGAGCATTAGAGGGGGAAATTGTCACAACCATTAAATTCATTACCATTTTGATAGCCTTTGTTTAGTTGTAGTCTCAGTGTGTTTCAGATGTCCTTAGCAATTACCATCCTGAGGCTATAAACAGGTTCTGTTAGCATTAACACCTCCATGTTACTGGCTTTCTAGTCCCCATCTACACTTCTGCCTTATAATACCCAGGCCTCAGACTATCTAGAATACAGAAAGGAGTCCATGCCTGGATGTTGCTGCTCTTCTGACAGACTCCTGCTGGGCCTCTGTCAGCCTCACCAGTGCTCTGTCGTGTGCACCATGCTGCTCCTGCTAGAGAATTTGGCTTTGCCTAGGAGGCCATCTCCCTGTGCATCCCAAAGATGCAAGCCTCTAAGGTGTTACAGCATCCCTGCCTTCTTGAGGGCCTCATTCTTGAAATGATGAGAGTACGCTTTCCCAGTTTGATATTGGACTATTACCTGGACCCACAGAGTCTCTCATAAAAAAATTTTTTTTTGCTTCCTGTTTTCCCTTCTCCCTCTTTCTCCTTTTCCCTCTCCCCTTTACCTTCCCTATCCTCCCTTTCTCATCTCCCCTCCCTTAGCTATTAAGATTGGATATAAGTAGTGCACAAAACAAAGACCCTTTCCTAATAGAAATTGTAGACTGAAAGAGGAGACTGACATTAATTAACTACACAAATTAAAGTTGTGATAACAGTGAAGGAGAGGTCCATGGCCCTATGAAAGCATATAATAGACGGATTTTGCTTTTGCCTATAAACTCTCTCTAGAGAGAGCTTGAAAATAGTCCGAGGGGTAATGTTAATCACCATGTTGCCTCCTTGTCCTTGTGTCCCCCATCCCCAGGAACCTGTGCATGTATCTTCTGACTACTTTGGTCCAAACACAAAATATTTTTTAAAAATACTCATGCAAAATAAGAAAAAAAAAGTATATATATATACTCCTGCAAAGTCTACTCATGCAAATAGGTGCCTATGTGTCTGCTAACGTTAGAACTTAGACAGGTTTGGCAAGTCAGAATTTCATATGACTTATCCAGGACTATATCCTTACTCTGTGTGTGTGTGTATACATATCGTTTCATTATTTTGTCACAAAATACTTTCACAGTAAATTAATGCTCCTGCTTTTTAATGTCTGCATAATAGCCCATCTGGATCATGTGCCACACTTTGCACAAATATTCCCTATTCATGGACTATTAAGTTTCAGTTACTTTCAGTTTTTTTCCAGTTAAAGTAATTGTGAAGTTAGTATCTTGGTGCATAAAGACTTTTCACAGTTAGGATTATTTCTTTAGATTGGACTCCCAGAAATGGAATTGTTGAAGCATTAACTCTTAATAAAATAGATGACCAGCTTTTTTTCAAAATGGGAGACACAAGATCTTAAGATCTAAAGAAAATTTGTTCTTTGGTTTTAAAATGACATTAAGAAACATATTGGAGGAGAGCAGACGTAGCTCAAGTGGCTGAGTGACTGCTTCCCATGTACAAGGTCCCAGGTTCGATCCCTGGTACCTCCTAAAAGCAAACAAATGGGTAAAAAAAAAAAAAAAAAAGGGAAAACATATTGGAGCTCTTCTTAGCAAGTTCGAAAGCTTTCATATTTCTTCTTCTGTTGACTATCAAGGCTGAAGTTCCAAAATTGAAGGGTAATGAGAAAAGACAATTCTATGGGGTATAAGCAAACAGAACAAAAGTATTTTTGGTGTTCTTGCTTGATGGTGTTTGTATTTAGGATATCTGAGGGCAATGGCTAGAAAGCCCTTTTGTAGTATTTCACATTCAGGCCTTGAATAGCACCTGGATACATTTTCTAGCAAAATTCTAGAGCTGTTAATAGTCTAATGCTAACCAAAGAACATTCCAGCTGCTTTGGATGCCAGATGAATTTGGCAGCAAGGTTGACCTATTATAAATGTCATTACTTGAATGGGGGCCAGCTGGGTTCAGGAATACAAGCAGGCAGGGGCTTTTTTTTTTGGTTTCCATATTACAGCTTTGAAACGACACAGGTGCACAATTGAAACTCCAGAATTCCACATGGCATTGTTTATTTCCATTTGGATCACATAAGAACTGCATCACAATATTAAAAGAATTCTCTCATTTCTTTTGTGTAACACCTGGTTTCGAGCATCCCTGACTTTTCCATGCCTAACAGCATGTCTTAACTGCAAAATGCACTTTTAAGTAACCTCAAATTCATTGTTGAATGAAGCTGTTTAATATTTTGTCTTTATTCCAAGATCTGTAGTTTAGACCATTGCTGATTTCTACCCTGAAGTGAAAAATAGATGAATAAATGTTTCTAAAAGTCATACCCTATACAAGGCTGTTTTCTTTTTTTCCTTGCAAAGTAAAATAATAAAAGTAGTAATGAATTGTGGAATAGTTATGTTAAAACTCACTTGTTCTTCATGCAAGATAGATTGAGAGACCCAGATCTCACTGTATTGTTTTGATGGGCAAGCAGTATTTGCTAAAGGGTATTTAGTAAGAATGAAATAG
This sequence comes from Cabassous unicinctus, assembly GCA_029593785.1. Classification (NCBI taxonomy): domain Eukaryota; kingdom Metazoa; phylum Chordata; class Mammalia; order Cingulata; family Chlamyphoridae; genus Cabassous; species Cabassous unicinctus. The sequence goes on from JAQZBX010058414.1 coordinate 9,255, forward strand.
AACTCGAAAGAAAGGAGTGGGATACACATTTATGGCCAGTTGATTTTTAACAAGGGTACTAAGTTCATTCAATGAGTAAAAAGTAATATCTTTAACAAATGGTGCTGCAAAAACTGGATTTCCACATGCAAATGAAGTTGAACTGCTAACTCATACCATAGACAAAAATTAACCCAAAATGGGTCAACGATCTAAACCATAAAACTCTTGGAAGAAAACATAGAGGAAAATCTTCATGATCTTGGATTTGGCAGTGGATTCTTACATGTGACACCAAAAGCACAAACAACAAAAGAAAAAAATCAATACATTGGACTTCATCAAAATTTAGAATGCACCAAAGGATATTATCAAGAAAGTGAAAAGACAGCCTACAGAATGGGAGAAAATAGTTGCAAATCAAATGTCTGCTAAAGATTTAATATCTAGAATATATAAAGAACTCTTACAACTCAACAATAAGATGACAAACAACCCAATTAAAAATGGGCAAAGCAGTATCAAACCCGCAATGAGATACCATTTCACACCCATTAGAAATGGCTACTAATCTTTGGACTGCTGAAATGACAGTTGAGCCCAGAAATCCCTGCAGAGTAGTGGACAACGCCTCTCCAGTTCTTCCGGCTTACCCTGGACAACCAATAAAACGATGATGATGGATAGGTCCCACCCTTAAAAAAGGAGTATTTACAGCTGCAGACAGGATAATTCCTTTCATCTGCCCTGTGGTATCTGGGTCCCCTCTCAGCCTGGGGCTGTCAGAGTGGACATTGTCCCGGGCCCCTCAGTTATTGGGGAATGAACAGTCAGGGAGAGAGGAGGGCTTGTGGCTGTGGACCAAGTATCTTGGAAGTTATTTTGTGCTGGCAGAAGAACTTGTAAGATTGATCTAAAGATAGGGGTTGCCAGGGCTTCATAAGGGAGGAGGGGAGTGAAAGGGTGGAACAAGGCATATTTGGGGTGGTGAGATTCTTCTGTATAATAACTGCAGTGATGGACACATGACTAAGCATTTGTCAAGGCATACAGAACTGTAGAGCACAAAGTGTAAACCATAATGTAAACTATAAACTTTGGCTAGTCACAGTGCTTCAGTATTTTTTCATCACTTGTAACTAAAATGCCACACTAACCTAAGATGTCAATAATAGAGGTCACTATGTGTGTGGGTGGGGGGTGCCTTATATGGGAATTACCTATACTTTTCAGTGTAATGTTTCTGTGAATTAAAATCTAAAACTTCTCCAAAAACAAAGTTTAAAAAAAAAAAGAAAGGAAAATAACAAGTGTTGTAGATGATGCAGAGAAGTAGGCACACTCCTTGCTGATGGCAATGTAAAATGGTACAGGCAGGGAACGGGTGTAGCTCAGTGGTTGAGTGCCTGCTTCCCATGTACAAGGTCCTGGGTTCATTCCCCGATACCTCCTAAAAAAATAAAAAAATAAAAATAAATAAATGGTCCAGCCATTGTGGGAGACAGTTTGGCAGTTTAGAAAGTTAAGTACAGAATTACCATTTGACCCAACAGTCCCACTACCAGGTATATACCCCAAAGAATTGAAAGCAGGGATTCAAACAGATCTGTACACTGATGTTCGTAGTGGCATTATTCACAGTTGCCAAAAGATGGAAGCAGCTCAAATTTCCATCAGTCAATGAATGGATAAACAAAATGTGATATATGCATTTAATTGAGTATTATTCAGCTATGAAAAGAATGAAGTTCCGATACATCTGACAACATGGATGAACTTTGAAGACATCATGCTGAGTGAAATAGGCCAGACACAAAAAAGCAAATATTGTATAATCTCACTGATATGAAATAATTAGAAAAAGCAAACTCATAAAGTCAGAATCTAGAATATAAGGTACCAGGGGATGCAGTGGAGATAGGGAATGGGAAGTGAAGGCTTAAAATGTACAGGTTTCCTATTTGGAATGATGGAAATGTTTTGGTAATGGATGGTGGTGATGGTAGCACAACATTGTGAGCATAATTAACAGCACTGAAATATAGATGTCTGGATGTGGTTAAAAGGGGAATTGTTGGGTTTGTATATATGTTAACAAAATTTTCAAAAAGAAATTGTTGAAACTTTACTACACAGTGAACCCTAACTTAAACCATGGACTATAGTTAATACTAAAATTATAAAAATGTGCTTTCATCAATTATAGCAAATTTTCAATACCAGTGCGAGGTGTTATTGGTGGGATGGTGTATAGGAATCCTGTATTTTGTGCATAATTGTTCTGTAAACTCACTGCTTCCCTAATAAAGGAAAAAATGGGCAAAGGACTTAGAAATTTCCCCAAAGTAGATATACAAATGACCAATAAACATATAAAAAGATGCTCAAAATCATTAGTCATTAGGGAACTACAAAGCAAAATCACAATGAGATATCACTTCACACTCACTAAGATGGCTATTCTTTTAAAAAAAGGAAAATAAGTGTTGGTGAGGATGCAGAGAAATAGGAACCTTTGTACATTGTTGTTGGGAATGTAAATGGTGCAACTGCTGCAGAACACAGTTTGGCAGTTTCTTAGAAATTTAAAAATAGAATTACCATATGACCTGGCAATTCACCAATACACCAAAGAATTGAAAACAGGAACTCAGACAGATATTCTTGTACATCAGTGTTCATAGCAGCATTATTCACAATAGCCAAAAAGGTAGAGGTAACCCAATAGCCAAAAAGGTAAAGAGATGTATGCAAAACATGGTATATAGAATATTACTCACCTGTTAAAAACAATGAAATTCTAATACATGGATGAACCTTGAATACATTGTATTGGGTGAAATAAGGCAGACCACAAAATGACAAATATTGTATGATTTCACTTATATTTTAAAAATCTAGAATAAGCAAATTCAGAGAGATTGAAGGTAGATTAGAAGTTACCAGGGGGAAGGGGCAAATGGGAAGTTACTGCTTTATAAGTTTAGAGTTTCTCTGGGGTGATGACAAAGTTTTGGCAATGGATGTTGGCAGTGGCAACACAACAGTTTGAATGTAATTATTGCCACTTAAATGGCTTGTGAAAATTTATGATGAGTGTATATACATACATACATATAACCACAATCATTTTTTAAAAAGCAGTTGTGAACAAAGAAATTTGTAAATATCTAAATAAATATATAGACCTAAAAGGAAAAAAAAAAACAAAACCATGGAGGATGGTTAAAACAAAGTATAAATAAAATTCTAAATAAGTTGGAAGATGGGAATGGGAGATGAGAATATTAAGGCATTCTGAGGCCCTTGATATTGTTGGGGTGGGGGGGGCATTGACATACTTTACACTCTGTTTTAACTTTAATGAATCGAAACAATGTAGTAGTTTCCAAACCAGAAAATGGGATTAAGGATAATTTAACCAAATCACTACAAGGCAGAAAGTTAAACACACACAATGAAAAAAAATTACAGGGAAGCGGGTGTGGCTCAGTGGATAGAGCCCCCGTTTACCATATGGGAGGCCCGGGTTTGCGTCCGGAGGCCTCCTTGTGAGGGCACGCCGGCCTGAGCGGTACGGTGGGCTGATGCAGCAACCTCACGGCAGGAAGCAGGTGTGGCGTAATGGATAGAGCACCCGTTTACTATATGAGAGGACCCAGGTTTGCTTCCCAGGGCCTCCTTGTGAGGGCAGGCTAGCTCGCGAGGCACCGTGGGCTGATGCGGCAAGACCTCACAGCAAGGGGGAGATAAGCAGACACAGAGAAGACACGCAGCGAATGGACACAGCAGCACAAGCAGCAAGGGGGCGATAAATAAATAAAATAAATAAATCTTTAAAAAAAAAAAAGAAAAAAAATTACAGTGAATAGAAAACACAAAATAAGATGGTCCAATAAGCCCAAATCAATAATACTATTAAACTCATCTGTGAATAATGGCTAACATTTATTAAGTGGCAAGTATGTGCTAGGTACAATCTAAGAGCTCTGTCAGTATTACTTAATCATCCCAATAGACCCATGTGGTGGACACCGTTAACCATCTTCATTTTATAACTAAGGAAACTGAAACAAAAGTTAAGACATGCCAACAATATGCCACTGCCTGAGCATTTCTCAGATTGGGTTTTTAGAAAATGAACAATCTAGTTGTATGCAGTTTACAAGAAACATAACTGCACAGAAAATTAAAAGATAGGATAAGATACCAGACAAAATTAATTAAATGTAGTGATGATTGTACCAAATTAGCCATATGTATATTTTTCATCTTACCATGAATTAATGAAAATTTATTAGATATTGGAACTTGTATTAGCTTTTAAGAATGGAAGCAATTTACATTAGCAGAAAAGAATAGAGAGAACATCATAGACATAAAATGGTCATGTTTTACTCCCATTTTGTCTGGGGTAAGGAGAAGGATGGTTGTCCCTGAAAAGAACAAAAGACCAGATGTGCAGGAATTTGGTTTTGGGTTCTGTTACTTTTTTTTCTCTTGCATCTTTCCTACCTCTTGGTATGGCCCTGTCCCTTCAGGAATGTAGCACCTAAATGTTGACCTTCATTTGCCCAAAGCCCCTCCACTGATGTGCCTTTCACCACATTTTCATTAAACTGCTCATTAGGTAAAGGGAAAACAATGGCACTAAATGAATATTTGCAAATACTGTATTAGGACATGATGATAAAGGATATTTGAAAATCATTCCCTGCCCAAATGGAGCTTCCAGTCTGACTAACCCAACTCCCAGACTTTTTAACTAGAATCAGTAAAATAAGGCATTTTAACCAGAATCTAGAGCCAGAGGGGACCTTAGTTATCATCTAGCTCAATCCTCTCATTTTACAGGTTTGGAAACAGACTCAGTGAGGGAATAAGACTTAGGATGTCTTTCTGGCTTTAACATTTCAAGTATCTCAGTTTCTGATGGAACTTTAGACTGAGAGGGTTCTAGCATGGGGTGGAAGAAAGTAGCAATTTCCTCAGTGTACTCTGCCTTACCACCTTTTCACTGTCCTTCATCCCTGTCCCCACATGTCCTTATTTCCCATACTATCCAGTTTAGATTCCATGGTCCCTCACAAAAACCATTTTCTTGCCTCTCCCCTCCATCAAACGTGCCTGGTGCCTCTGGTTTTCTTCCTGTCTCACTAGCCATTTTCTCACCCTCCTTTGCTGGAGCCTCAATCATTCTCTGCCTGACTTTAACCTCTAAAGTAGAAGTGCCCCAGAGCTTAGTCTTTGGCCTTCTTTTCTTCTCTAGCTATGTTTTCTCCTCTCCTATTTAAATCTCTTGGCCTCCTGAGTGTTTGTCTCTAAATAGCTAAGCATGGTGGGAGAAACACACTGCTGTGCTAACTGTCCTTTTAAACTTAAACCACAAATCTCTTTTCCCTAATAAATTCTCTTTCCTATTCTCCAAGATAGCATTTTACAATTGTCTTCAAACCTCCAACATCTTTGTCTTCAGCAGATGATCCTGTTGTATACTTATTAAGAAAATAAAACGAATCAGGTGAGTGCAACTTCATCTGCCCATCAGAAACATTTCTACCCATTTATTTTGTCTTCTCTCTTGCTGCAGTGGAATAGTTATTTTTCCTGTCAAAGCATTACCTTCACTTGTGCCCTGGATCATGTCTTCTCTCAAACAAAGGGCTCAGCTCCAGCAATTACCTACACCCCTGCCTCATCAATTTTTCACACTTGGATCATTCCCATCAGGACAAAAACATGCTGTAACATCTCCCATCTTAGGCAAAGAATCTTCCATTGATCCTATGACTGTACTAGCTACTTTCTCATTTTTTCCACTTACCCTTCAATGGAAACGCCATGAAAGAGTTGGTTATACTTGCTTTCTCCACTTAACCTCCTTTGAAAAGCTATTCCTCTCAGGCCTTTGTATCCACAACTGCACTGAAACCATTTTTAGAAAGATTGCTACACCACCTTTCACCAAACCCTGTAGTTTTAAGTCTTAATAGATTTCCCTCCACAACATTTGTCTCATTTGAAAACTATTTCCTTCCTGAAAGGTATGGCTTCTGTGACACCATACTTCTGACATTCCTCCTACCTCACCAGCTGTCCTTTCTCAGTCTCATTTGCTGGAGCTTAATTCTCTGCCTGATTTCTAATCACTAATGAAGAAGTGCCCCAGAACTTAGGTTTTGACCTTCTTTTCTTCTCTTGCCATGTTTTCTCCCTACTTGATTTCATCCAGTCATTTGACTTTAAATTCTATCCTTATGTTAATGATTCTCAAACTTATTCCTCTCCTCTGAGTTTAGGACTGGCTTAACCATCTGCTGACTTGACCTTTCCACTTGGCTAGGAGACATCTCAAACTTAACATGTCCTAAACAACTCTTGATTTCCTCTCCCTTCCCGCAAGCCTGCTTCTTCTCCCTTCTTCCCCATTTCAGCCAGTTACACCTCCATTCACACGGTTGCTCCAATCAAAAACCCAAGTAATGGACTGTTGAACAAGCAAGATGCATAGGGTGTAATTAGGAAGTAACTTTTTATCTCTTCCTATCCCTTCAAAATGAATTCAGTGGGACTATGTCTGTCCCTGGATGAAAATAGTTGCAATTCAATGACTTACCTGATCATGCATAAGTAATACAAAAAGTCTGATAGTCCAAAGTTAAAATGTTTAGGCTCATATAATAATAGAAAAATTCTGACCTTGAACTTAATTTATAGTTAAATATTTTCCCTACCCCAACAGGTAGTCTGGCTCCTTGCAGTGATAGGCATGGTCCTTGTGGCCTGACTGCTCTCCCTTCCCTGCTTTATACTTTCACCCTTTCCTCCACTGCATGGCAGTTTCTTCCAGGGGTAGAGAGAGAGAGGAGAAGGGGAACAGGGAAGTTCTTTCCTGACTAGTACTATAATTTGTGCCGGCATGAATTTCCTCCAGGTGGCAGCTCTCCTCTCAATCTTTGGTTTTCTCCAGTTCATTCCACAGACTCTGTTGGGGATCTCATTGTTTCTCCAAGGAGTCCCCTTGAGAATTTAAAATAGTTCCAGATCAACTTTCCTGAATAGCTTATGCACATTTAGTACTCATGAAATCCCCATTCGTTCTTTTCCCTAACAAACTGAAATGCAGGCCAGTCTCAACATAGCTACCCTCCTTAGTTCTGGCGCCAAAGCAGTCAGCCAGTTTGTGTCACCCTCTAGATCACTGCTATCCAATAGAACTTTCTGTGATGGTGGAAATGCCCTGTATCTGTGTTGTTCAAAATGGTAGCCACTAGCCACATGTGGTTACTGAGCACTTGAAATGTTTCTGGTGCAACTGAGGAACTGAAATTTTTATTTTGTTTATTTTAAACTAAATTTAAATAGCCACATGTGATTAGTGTCTACTGTGTGGGAAAAACAGCTCTAGATTTCCAGGCTGGTAATTTGGACATGTTAGCCCTTCTGACTTCAGGGAACTTATATTAAGCTCTCTGAGTGGTCTCACTAAAGACCCTCTCTTTTCATTTGAAGTGAAGGGATGAGCATCTCACACCCCTCTCTCTGGGAAGAGGGGAAGATGGAACTCACAGTGACATACCCAGTCTTAAAATTGACATTCTAAGTCATTCTTGCAAGTTCTACTGGATGATTTGTCTCACAATTCTCTTTGGCATCTGATATTGACTGCCTTTCCTTAACCAAAACATTTTAATATCCAGTTACAATTAGAACTCATCTTTGACCTCTTTCTTTCACCCACCACATCCTACCCATCATCAACTTTTATTGACTTTGACATCAAAGTTTATCTTTTATCTGTGTTCTCCACTGCTACCATGTTAATTTAAGCACTATCTTCTCTCAACTGGGCTACTGCTATACCTCCTAACCTCCCTCCCTCCCTCCACACTTACACACTATAGATTCTCCCCATAGCAGCCAAAAAGATCTTTTAGAAATGTAGAGTAGATATTATTCTCCTTCAAATCCTCTAATGCCTTCCCAATATGCTTCAAATACAACCACATTTCTCATCGTGACTTACAGGGCCACAGATGGCCTGGGCTCTGCCACCTCTCTGGCCTTACCTCCTTCCACTCTCCTATTGTTTGCTGGGCAACAGCCACACAGACCGTCTTACGGTTGCTGCAACACACTAGGCTTGTTCCCGCTTCCTTTACTTTTGCTATTTCCTTGATACGGAATTATCTTCTCATCAATCAAAGAACTGCACAAATACCACCCCTCAGAGAAACCCTCCTGGACCTCTCTTTCTAGAATATCTGCTCACTCCTCCAAGGCATTAGCTGTCCTATAATATATACTATCCAAAGCTATCTATTTGCCTGTTCATTTATTGTTTGTCCTCCCCTACCAGAGGGGAAGGACTCTGTCATGTTCACTACTTATCTGCTGTTTCTAGAAGTTACTCAAGTAGTTATTAAACTATCTGTTGACTATCTTCCCTTGCTGGAAGGTAAGGTCCATGGAACCAGGGACCTTGTCTGTGTGTGTACCTCTGTATCCCCAGAGCTCTGGGCAGAAAACA
>JAQZBX010058415.1:0-17743 GCA_029593785.1 Cabassous unicinctus
GCAGAGTTGTAAGCTGCTAGAACTTTGAAGTGTGCCTCAACATTCACACAATCTCCTACAAAATACTAGCAAGCCAAATTCAGAAACATTTAAAAAGGATTATGGAATATGATTAAGTGGGATTTATCCCAAGAATACAAGAATGGTTCAACCTATGAAAATCAGTCAATGTAATACACAATATTATTAGAATGAAACACAGTAACATTATCATCTCAATAGACACAAAATAATCATTTCACAAAATCCAACACCTTTCATAATAAAACACTCAACAATCCAGGAATAGAAGGAAACTTTTTAACTTGATAAATGGCATCTTTGAAAAACCAATGGCCAACCTCAAACTTACTGTTGAAAGACTGGAAATTTTCACAAGATCAGAAACAAGACAAGAATATCCAGCCTTATCACTTTAATTCAACATTTTGCTGAAAGTTCTAGCCAGAACAAAATGCAAGAAAAAGAAAGAAAATACATGCAGATTGAAAAAGGAAAATATGAAACTATCTCTATTTGCCAATGTTATGATCTTGTAAGCATAAGGAGTCTACAAAACACTATTAAAACTAACAAACAAGCTCACAAAGTTTAGGTTGCAAGACAGTTTTAAAAAATCAATTGTCTTTTTATTCACTAGCAATGAATAATCCAAAAAAGAATTTAAGGAACCAATCCCATTTATAATAGGATCAAAAATAATACTATACTTAGTAATAAATTTAACAATACTCTGAAAATTCCAAAATATTGATGAGAGAAATTAAGGAAAACCTAAATAAATTACAAGGCATCCTATCTCCACATTGGTAAATTTAATATTATTAAATTGGCAATGTTCCCCAATCTGATCTACAGAATCAAATCAATCCCTCCAAAATCCAAGTTGGCTTTTTTTAGAAATTGAAAAGCTGATCCTAAAATTCATGTGGAAATGCAAGGGACCCAAAATATCCAAAACAATCTTTAAAAAGTAAAACACAGTTGAAACACTTCCTGATTTCAAGACTTATTGCAAAGCACACTAATCAGGACAATATTGTCCTGGCCTAAGGATAGACATATAGATCAATGGAATTTGAAATTCCTGGAATAAACCCTTGAATTTATGGTCAACTAATTTTTCACAAGGCTGCAAAGACAATTAAATAGGAAAAGAATACTTTTTTAAGCAAATGGATATCCACACACAAAAGAAAGAAGTTATACTTCAACCTCACACCACATACAAAAATTAAATCCAAATGGGCTACAGACCTCAATACAAGAGCTAAAATATAAAACTCTTAGAAGAAAACACAATAGCAAATCTTTGTGACCTTGGATTAGGCAAATGTTTCATACTAATAACACTAAAAGCATAAGTGACAAATTTTTTTAAAAACCTGATAAATTGGATCTATCAAAGAAAGCAAAAAGTAACCCATGAAATAGAAGATATTATTTGCAAATCAAGGATCTAATAAGGGACTTGTATCCAGAATATACAAAGAACTATTACAATTCAACAATCAAAAGATAATCCAATTAAAAATGGGCAAAGGATTTGAATAGACATTTCTCAAAAGAAGACATAAAAATGGCCAATAAGCACATGAAAAGACACCCAATATCATTAATCATAAAGAAATGTATATCAATTATGTGTTACTACAATAATTTAAAAATAAAAACTCTAATGAGATACCACCTCATATATAACAGCATGGCTAAAATAAAGACAGCTAATTACTAGTATTGGAAAAGATCTAGAGAAATTGATCAAAAGTGCCAGTATGATTGTAAAATGGTGTGGATATTTTAGAAAACAGTTTGGCAATTCCTCTAACTATTAAATGTAGAGTTACTATATAACCCAGCAATTCTACTCATAGATATATACCCAGAGAATTAAAAATTCATGTACACAAATAGTCATAGTATCAGTATTCCCAAAAGCCAAAAAAAAATGAAAGAAAATCTAAAGAATAGCACTTAATGCACTACGGAGAACTCAAGGTCTGGAACAACAATACATGAATTCAAATCCTAGTGCCTCTATATACTGTGACCACAAATAAGTTATTCAGCCTCCCTGGCCTCCACCTTCTCATTAGTAAAATGGTGCTAATAACTTACTTACCTCATAGCCTTGTGTTAGTTTAATTCAAATAACAAATGTAAAAAGAAAATAATTAATAAAGATTAAAAATAGAAAAAGTGAATTTTAAAATAGTAGGAAAAAAAGCTGATATTTTAAAAATCTTAAAAACAAATTACTTCACTAAAAATCTTTTTCAGAGAAAAGAAAAGAAGAAAAACCATGAAATTAAAAATGAGAATAGCGAAATATCCATTTAAACAAAAATATTTAGAGTCCTAAAATAGTTTTTTTTCTGACCTGTCTACTATATTTGAAAATGTGCTAAACTAAATATTTTTTGTAAAAACTTGAATTACCAAACTGATCCCAGAATAGAAAGAAAAAACAAATTGTTTTAACATAAAAGATAATGAAAAAAAAGTATAGAAAAACTAAATTAGTAGGCTTAAATATTTTCATGGGTGGACATTAGTAGGTTTAAATATTTTCATGGGTGGACATTTGCAAACTTTAAAAGAACAGAAAACTCCAATGCTACTTAAACCACTCGAACTGTAAGATGGGAATTTTTTTTACAGGACCAGAATAAAATTGATCCAAACAGTAACAGATAATGCATTAAAAGAAATTCACAGAATCAAGCTCATCAACAAATAATGATGTAAATTTCAGAATAAAATTATAGTAAGTAGAATTCACTAACACTTGAGGTCAATACAGGGTAATAAAGTATTTGAAAATCTACTCATATAATTGAGCATAATAATAATTGAAATGAAAAGGGTTTATTATGAAATAGAAACCAACTGCCATTATATTATACAGATACACACATACATCTCAAAACAAGAGTCAACATCATGTTTAATGGAGAAATATAAATATTCTGTGGTAGGCAGAATTCTAAGATGGACCCCAAGATTTCTACTCCCTAATATATATCTTGTATACTTTCCTCCCTCTAAGTGTGAGTGAAGCCTGTGAATATGATAGAATATCTTTTCCTTGAGTATATTCTGTTACATGGCAAAAGGGATTTTTCAGGTGTAATTAAGATTGCTAATCAGTTGACTTTGGGTTAATCATCAGGGTACTATCATGGTGTGGCTGTCCTAATAATGTGATTCCCTTAAAAGGGCCTCAGCCCTTCTTGGAAGAGATTTAAAGTGTGTCCGTGTCTATGGAGAGGGTCATGTAATAAGAAACTTGGGCAACTCTAGAAACTGAGAGTAGCCCTTACCTGACAACTAGCAAGAGAACATAGTCATCAATCTTAGTCATAAAGAACTGATTTCCACCAACAATCTTGTGAGTTTCAAAGAGGACACCAAGCTTCAGAAAAGATGCAGCCTGGCTCACACCATGATTTCATCCTTGTCAAACACTGAGAAGAAAATTCAGCTAAGCCTGGCCCAGATTTCTGACTTACAAAAGCCATGAGATAAGTTTCTGTTGTTTTTAGCTGCTAAGTCTGTAGTAATTTTTTATGCAGAATATAAAACAAATATGCATTCTACTCAAAGTTAGGAATAAAATCATATTTCCAACTAAATATCCACCTCAAAATAATAGTGTGGCCAATAGTATCTTACAAAATTCACCACAATAGTAATTCTGATCCCACATACTCTTCTAGGACCTTGTCATTCTCTAACCAAGAGGTGGAGATTATTTTTCCTGCCCTTGAAATTTGGTAGATTTTTGTGACTGTCTTGATGAGTGACATACTACAGAAAAGATACTGCACGCATTGAGATGTTATGTTAAAAGAGCAATTTGGCTTTCCCTGATTATCTCCCTCTTGGAAGGCTCACTGTTGGGAATACGACACAATGTTGCAAAGAAGCCCATTACCCAGACTTCTAACTGCCTTTTTGTCACTGAGTAGAGCTTAAAGGAACTGTCTTTGCCAAATCTTGTACAAATTGTAGATTTGTGAGAAAATTAAACACTATTGATGCTTTAAGCCACTAAGGTATTTTAATAGATATCAGAATAAACAATAAAATAAAGAGTAAATATTTTTTATTTAAAGTAGGTAAAATGATATTTATTTGAAATAAAAACAGAATAGAAAACTTAGGACAAAAAACCTAAATGGAGCAACTGCAAAATAATTAAATATAATATATAATTGGAATTTACAAAAGTTAATAGAAATGAACAGAATTTGAAATTAAAAACATTACCATTTATATTAGAACTAAAAATGATATACTTAGGTATAAGTTTAACAAAGCAGGTACAAGATCTACATAAGAAATCTACAAAACTCTGATGAAAGAAATCATATACCTCCATAAATTGAAAGATACTGTGTGTTTGTACATAAGAAGACTCAATATTGCTAAGATGTCTGTTCTTCCCAAATTGAATTATAGATTCAGCACAATTCCAGTCAAAATCCCAGCAAGTTATTTTGTGGATACGGACAACTGTATTCTAAAGTTTATATGGAAAGGTAAAAGACAGAGAATAGCCAGCACAATATTGAAAAAGAAAAATAGAGGACTGACACCACCCGACTTTGAGACTTACTATAAAGCTACAGTAAAAAATAGAGTATGGTATTTGTGAAGGAATACTCAAATGGATCAATGGAACAGAATATAAAGCCCAAAACTAGACCTATACAAATATAGGAAACTGATCTTTGACAAAGGAGCAAAGGCAATTCAGTGGAGAAAGGACAGTCTTTTCAATAAATGGTCCTGGAACAATTACGTATCTACATGAAAAATAATAACAATAATAATCTAGACATAGATCTTATACCTTTCACAAAAATTAATTCAAAGTAGATCATAGATCTAAATGTAAAATGCAGAACTATAAAAATTCTAGAAGATAATAAGAGAAAATCTATGTGAATTTGGATTTAGCAATGACTTCTTAGACACAACACCAAAGGCATAATTCATAAAATAAAAAATTGGTAAATGGGACTTGATTAAAATTAAATACTTTCACTCTGCAAAAAACACTAAAAAATGTAAAAACAAGGTACAGATGTCCTTGAATGGATAAACAGACTGTGGTACATCCATACAACAGAATATTATTCAACAATAAAATGAAGTGTTACCAACATAGAGGAAACTTAAATGCTGTTACTAAGTGAAAGAAGCCATTCTGTGAAGGCTACATACTGAATTACTCCAATTATATAACATACTTGAACAGACAAAATTATAGAGACCATAAAATATCAGTGGTTGCCAGTAGTTCAAAGAGAAGGATAGAGGGATGAATAGGTGGAGCATGGGGAATTTTTAGGGCTGTGAAACTCTTCTACATGATATTACAATGATGGATACAAGATACTATACATTTATCAAAAACCATGAAACAATACACAGAAAGAGTGAACACTAATGTAAACTATCAACTTTAGTTACTAATAATGTATTAATATTGGTCCATCCATTGTAACAAATGTACCATACTAACGCAAGATATTAATAATAAGGGAAAACGTGTAGGAACATAGGGAGAGGAGGACTATAACATAAAAATATCTTTAATTACAAATATCCAATATATATATAAAGAATAGTGTAAAATGTAAAAATGTCACAAAAGTAGATGAAATTGGAGCCTTAGTGTTAAGACAACATTTACATCACTGCTCCACTGTCATCCACTGCACAACTATACTCTTCCATTTATCATAGATTTTGCCCATATGGTCATCAGTTCACCACCCTCTACTCCCTTTCTGTCTATTATAAACCTATTTTCCAAACTCTAGCTCTGTGAGTCTGCTCAATTTGCTCAATTCATATCAGTGAAGTCATGTAATATTGGTCCTTCAATGCCTGGCTTGCTTCACTCAACATAAGGTCTTCAAGATTCATTGATTTTACCCCATGCATTAATACTGCATTCCTTCTTACAGCTGAGTAATATTCCATTGTAGGTATGTACCACAATTTGTTTATCCATTCATCTGTTAATGGACATTTGAGTTTTTTCCAACTTTTGGCAATAGTGAATAATGACACTATGAACATTGATGTGCATATATTTGTTCATGTCCCTGCTTTCAATTCTTCTGGGTATATAACCAGGAGTAAGTTTGCTGGATCATATGGCAGTTCTATAGTTAGCTTCCTGAGGAACCACCAAACTATTCTCCACAATGGCTACACAATTCTACATTCCCACCAGCAGTGGATAAGCATGCCTATTCCTCCACATCCTCTTCAACACTTGTAGTTTCTCTGTCTTTTTAATAGCTGCCAGTCTAATGGATGTAAGATGATATCTCATTGTAGTTTTAATTTGCATTTCCCTAATAACTAGTGAGGTTGAGTATCTTTTTATGTGCTTTTTAGCCATTTGTATTTCTTCTTTGGAGAAATGTTTATTCAAATCACTTGCCCATTTTTTAAATGGGTTGTTTGTCTTTTTATTTTCAGGATGTAAGATTTCTTTATGTATGGTGGGTGTTAGGCCCCTATTGGATAGATGTTTCCCAAATATTTTCTCCCATTGAGTAGGCTACCTTTTCACTTTCTTGACAAACTCCTTTAAGTGCAAAAGTTTTTAATTTTGAAAAAAATTATCTATTTTTTCCTTTGGTGCTGATCTGTGAGGGGGACTTGGAAGGGGTTGAGTTGGGCTATCCATAGAACTGGGAGGAGGGTCTGGGGAAGGAACAAGTGAACTCTGGGGATTTGCAGGTCTGTGGTTAAAACTACAATGTTGGGAGTGTTCTTTTGGAAAACATGGCAGGGGAGGGCTACTGGTGTAGAGAATTGGATGTGGGGGACGGGTATGTGGGACAGGGTGCACCTGGGGCAGGCTTCTATGGAATATGTAAGTGTTGATCTTTTCATAGTGTGCTATATCAGTGAGTGGAGACCAACATAATAAACCAGAAAATATCACACTCCCATCCTATGGAGTCTTGCTATGTCCTCAATTAGAGAGAAAAGAATCCTTCTAGAACATAGGCAGTGACTAATAAAAAGAAAACATACCAATATGTCAAATCCTCAATATTATGGCAAGTAACTATGACTCTTATTCTTCAAAAATTGAAACTTAGTTGTTACTATAGGTTCCGAGGGGAGTGGGAGGTAAGAATAGAATAGATGGAATGTAGGGCATTTTTAGGGCATTAGAATTGTTCAGCATGATCTTGCAATAACAGATACAGGCTACTTCAAGTTTCATCAAAACCTATAAAAGTGTACAATTCAAAATGTAAACCATAATGTAAACCATTGAGCATGGTTAGTAGCAATGCTTCAATGTTTGTACATAAATTGTAAAAAATGTACCATCTGCATGTAAATGCTTTTAATAGGGGAGAGGGAGAAAGGAGGAAGACATTGGGTATATGCAAATCCCCTATATTCTTTATGTAACTTCTCTGTATGAAAAAAATAAGACACCGGGAGAATACATTGAAGAAAATATCACTGTACATGCAAGATCTGTTGATCTTAAAGTGATGAAAGACTCAATGTCCAAAATTATTTTTATTTTTTAATTATTTCAATTTTTTAATTTTTTTGTATTTTAATGGTTATTTCTAAAATTATTTCATTTTCTTATTAAAAATGAAATAATTATTGGGTTATTTTGTTGGCTTCATTTTTGGAGAGGTTTTTGATCATAGAAGGGACACAACAGTGTCAGGGGAGGATCACTTGTGCAGGGTGTCCGTGATGGGGGATGCATGGGAAGAGGTTCACCTGGGGCATGCCTCTAAGGCATATGATTATTTTAAGTGTTCATGGGGCATTGTTTCCATAGGTGGAGATCTACACAATAACCAAAAGAATATAGAATTCCCATCCTGGGGAGTTCTGCTACATTCTCTAAACGTTAAGAAGAATCCCTGAAGTGCAAGGGCAGTGCCTAGTGAAGGAAGACAGAACATTATGCCAGGCCCTTGATATTGATGATTGTACTTATGAACCTTTACTTTTGAAATTGAAAGTTAGTCTAGTATTACATACTGCAAAAGAGTTATCTCCTGAAAGTTTCCTTGTTGCTCAAATGTGGCCTCTCTCTAAGCCAAACTCAGCATATAAATGCACTATCTTCCCCCCGATGTGGGACATGACTCTCAGGAATGAACCTCCTTGGCACCAAGGGATTATTACCAAGTGCCAACAAGCAATGCATCTGGAAAAAGCTTGATCAAAAGGGGGAAATGGTAAATACAAATGAATTTTTATGGTTAAGAGATTTGAAAGAGTTGGGAGGTCATTCCAGAGGTTATGCTTATGCAATTCTCAGCAGGATTTCATTGACTGCCACATTAAACAATCCCTTAAATAGCAGGGCTACTGAGGGCTCTAGAGACATCCAGAAACTATAAGCAGGGCACACAGCTCAGGAATTATACACCTTGTCAGTGGACCTTACTTTAGAATTTATGCTCCCCAATGTAACAGAGTTAGACACATTTATAATTTCTCTACACATGGCTGTTCTGCCCCTTTTATTTAAACCTATAATTAGTACTATACTTGATAAATGTATGTCCCAAAGACAAATCTTTGATCTGTCCATGTGCCAGTTGAGCCCTGAATTTCAGCAGAGTTGCAACACCTACTCTCCAATTCATTGGACTTACCCAGGACAACTAACAAGGAGATGATGATGGACAATGCCCATCCCAAGGAACAGAGAATGTCTGCAACTGCAAGGAAGATAGTTCCATCCATCTGCCCCATGGGATCTAAACTCCCTCTCAGTTAAAGGCAGAGTGGACATCACCATCCCCAAATCTTCAAGATTGGGGAATGAACAATGGACTAGAGTAGCCTTATTTATTCTTCTGTAGGCTTATTATTATTCTAGCAATGGAAGAACTCTTATCATTGATATAAAGGCAGTGGCTATCAAAAGTTCTGAGGAATGAGACAGGGAAGAATAAGTATAATATGGGGACATTTTTGGGACACTGGTGCTGTCCTGAATGACATTGCAGTGACAGATACAGGCCATTATATATTTTATCATAACCTACAAAATTGTGCAGGACAGAGTGTAAACTATATTGTAAACTGTAATCCATGGTTAGCAGCAATGCCTCAATATGTGTTCACCAATTGTAACAAATGTACCACACTAATGAGGATGTTGTTAATGTGGGAAATGTGGGAGAGGGAGGAGTAGGGTATACCTTGGGAATCCCTTATATTTTTTATGTAACATTTATGTAATCTAAAGCTACTTTAAATTTTTAAAAATTAATTTAAAAAGACATCATTTATTCCAAAATTCAACTATGAATTTAATTTAATCCCAATAGATATCCCACAAAATGTTTTTTTTAATTTTATAAGCTGATTCTATATTTTATATGAAAAATCATTGATTTATTAGACTACATATTATTGAAAAATATTATGTGGCCATTAAATGGAATACTCTGCAACTATTGTTTGGAAAACAAATTTATAATATTTGTACACATACCTATGGATTCCTAAAAAAATTTGGAAGGATGCCTATGAAACTGTTCAGGTAAGTTGCTTCTGGAAAGATATATGGGGCACTCTGGCACAAGGGGACACATTTTTGTTCTATTAGTATTTTTAAACTGTATGCATGTATTACTTTTTACTCTAAAATTAGTAATCAATAAAATGAAAATTTTTTCATATCAATGTTCATAACAGCATTATTCACAATTGCCAAAAGATGGAAGCAATCCAATTGTCCATCAACCAATGAATGCATAAATAAAATGTGGTAGAAATGCAATGGAATATTATTCAGCCATAAAAAAGGAATTAAGTCCTGATACATGTTACAACATGGATGAACCTTGAAGACATCATGTCGAGTGAAATAAGCCAGGCACAAAAGAACAAATATTGTACGATTTTACTGATTTGAAACAATTAGAATGAGAAAACTCATAGAGCCAGAATCTAGAATATGGGTTACAAGGAATAGGGAATAGAAAGTTAAGACTTAAAATACGCAAGTTTCCTATTTGGAGTGGTGGAAATGCTTTGATAAGGGATGGTTGTGATGGCAGCCCAATATTGTCAACAATAAAATATATATCGGAATATGACTAAAAGAGGGAAATTTTAGTCTGTGTATATGATAACAGAATAAAAAAATTTTTTTAATCCATGGAATTGCACTACACAAACCTGGAACCCTAAGTTAAACTGTGGACTTTAATTAATAGTACAATTATAAAAATATACTATCATCAATTGTAATGAATGTCCCACACCAATGCAAGGTGTTGGTGGTGGGGTGGTATATGGGAATCTTTTGTATGTTATGCTTGATGGCTCCTTTAAACCCACCATTTCTATAATAAAGGAAAAAATGAATGGAAGATGAAGAAATATTTTAAAAGTTAAGGTTTTGGGTTTAGTTTTGGGTTTGTTTTGTCTTGTCTTAATTTTAGAGATCTGGATTTTAAAAGAATAAAGCAGTAGGAACTTTTAAGCAGATGGAAGACAGCCTCATGAGAGTGCTAGAAATTCCCCCAAATATATGTGCTACCATTTTTAGGCTCTTATTCCTTAGTAAACATGTTACACTTATTATTCAGTCATTCAACAGCAACTCTTCTCAAAGTGCCTCCCATTGTTCTGGGAGCTGGGGATAGTTAAATGTGGTCCTTGGTTTCATGGATTCTAGTGGGAGAGAGAAAAAATAAGCAAACAAATGAAAGAGTAGTTCAGGTATTGTTAAATGCTATGAAAAAATAAAACAACTGATGTGATAGGAAGTTACAAAAGGGAAGGGGGCCTCGGGCCTCATTAAGGAGCTGTCGTTTGATCTAATAGCTGAATATCAAGAAGTGGCCAGTCAAGTGGAGATTTGGGATTAAAGGATTCCAGCCAGAGTAAGATGTATGCAAGCAAAAGTGAAGTGAGCTTCATGGTTCATGCTTTATGCATGAAACCACAAGCCCTGTAGTCAGGGGCCAGGCCATAGAGAGCCTTAGAGTCCTTGGTAAGAAGTTTGAATTTCATTGTAGATGTGGTATATATACATAGAAGGCTTTAATGGGATTATCATGCTGCTGATTTATGCTTTACAAAGACTACTCTGGCCCCAGTGCAGATATTGGATCATAGGGGAGCAAAAATGAAAGCAGGAAAACCACTTGGAAGGCTGTGGCTGTAATCCAGTTCAGATGCAATGATGACTTGGACTAGTGCAGGAGTTCTCAACAGGGGTTGATGTTTGCTCCCAGGGGACATCTGGTACTATCTGGAGAAATTTTTGGTTTCCAGGACTTGGGCAGTGCTACTGGCATCTAGTGAGTAGAAGCTAGGGATACCACTAAGCATCTTCCAATGCACAAGACAGTCTCTGATAATAAAGATAATAAGGAATTATCTGCCCAAAAATATCAATAGTACTAAGCTTGAGAAATACTCGACGAGTGTGATGGCAATGACAATGGAAAGAGTTGATATATTCAAGAAAGATATTGGAAGTAGAGTTAACAGGATTGCTTGTGGGAGATGATGCAAAGGGAAAACAGTGAACTGCTACCTAGCTTTTAACTTGAGCAGGGCTAATGATATACATTTGAGAATAATTAGGATTTTTTTCTCATTCAAACCTCACAGCAATATTATGTAGTAGGTGTCATTCTTATGCAACAGATGAGGAAACTGAGGCTCAGGGAGAAGCTAATCACAGAACGAGTATTTGTCACGACTTGCATTTTAAATCAAAGTTGTCTAGTCCCAAAGCCTTTTAACCAGGGAGAAAACAAAAACAAAAACAAAAAAACCCACAACACACAAGTCTAAAGCACCAGACTTTTAGTTATCTAGAGAGCACAAAGTGAAGAATTATTAGTGGGTATCAAACCCCTGACTTTTGACTGTGGTCTAGATCCCACTGAAATTGCAGTCATTTATTTTTAAGTGCCATGCAATTTTTTGTGGTTGCTTGAGATAGAATTCCTGGCTTCATGCTTGAAATCAAAGTACCTTAATTAAATCCCTCTTGTAGGTTTGAATTTACTTGCCATCTGGAATGCGAGAGCAGCTCAGAGACTTTTTACTTAATTTGGGTGCAAGCCCTTTTGCTTGGCCCTGGTGCTGGTTGGCAGCCCCGGTCCTGTTGCTGCGTCCAGGGCAAGCTTCCCTTCAGACTGCAGTCAGCAAAACGAGACAGCGGGAAAAGTGCTGATGCCTGAACCACTGCAGCCCAAAACCACTTAATTAATATACAGGTTTAATGCATTTGGTCATTAAAATTTAATTCTTCTGAGACGTACAATAGAAACAACTCCTCTTGCCAACGTTCAATCCATTGTGCTGCTGAGAATGAAGTTGAAAAGGGAATCGAAATGGGATTCTTCCTCCTTTTTAAGCATTAATCACACCAGGGATCAGTAAAATGATAGCATGTGCTTAGCTCTGGCTGATTGATTGCTATTCTTGCTGAGTTTTGAGGCTTCTCTTTTAGAGAGACAGCTCCTTTATAACAGAAAACCTGTGTGTGCAGAGATGCACCTATAAAAATGCGGTTTATTGTTGAACTATAAACAATACCTCATGAGATTTAAACTATTCCCCAAACAAGCAAACAAAAAAAACTAAGCATAAAGATTTAAGTTAGTAGCTGGAATATGGCCCAAATCATATTTTCTTACTGATGAGGCTCTGAGATTTCAGTTATTTTTGAAAAGAGTACGTAATACCCTCTTTGAAAAAAAAAAAACAACCCAGTACCTATTGAGTGGCAAATAGTAGAATCTAATGGAATTTTGGTTCCTGGATATATCTGCCCAAAACAAATAAAAAGGTTTCCCTGTCAAACAAAATTTGAGAAATATTTTCACTATTTACTCTAACACAATTAACATTAGCATTTTAAGACTCTGAAAAACTGCAGTAAAACTAAGAAGTACAAACAAAATGTTTTACTTTGTTCAATCCAATATTCCTAACTTTTTTTTTAACCTATGGAACACTTTTAGAAAGTGGCACTCATTAAAATCCTGCAGAACTAATATTATGAGGAACATGTTTGGAGAAACACTTGTCTTCCCATCCCAAAACACTGACATTTGTTCATTTAGCAAAGCTATTAAAGTGAGAGTAAAGTACTTTAGCTGCCTTATCATAATTCATCTATTCAGTAAATATTTACTTACACCTATGCACCAAAACACCATATTAAAAAATGTTCACAGCAGCATTATTTGTAATAGTCCCAAACTGGAAACAACCTAATATCCTTAAATGGTAGAATGGATAGCTATCTATGCTACAGACATTCAATGGAACACTGTACAACAGTGAAATTAAATGACTAATACACATGACTACATGGACAAATCAAATGAACACAATATTGATTCAAAGAAAAAGAAAAGTACGCAGCAGTTGATTCTATTTACATAAAGTTGGAAAACAGACAAAACCAATCCATGGCATTAGAATTCAAGATAGTAGCTATCTTTGGGCAGATGGAAGGAGATGGGGAGGGGATTGTGACTCTGAAGGTTCAGCTGGGCTGGGGGGATGTGGTGTTTCCGGGGAGCTGGCAATGTCCAATATCTTGATCTGGGAAGTGGTTGCATGTGTATGTCCATTTCGTGAAAATTCAACCAACTGTACACTTAGGATTTGTGCACTTTTCAGTTTGTTGGGTAATCTTCAATAGAAAAGATTATTTTCCAAAAGGAAATATTTACCAGTGAGTAGACACAGACCTACCCTTGAGGTTTTGATCAAGAGGGAGATGCAGACAAGGCCAGGGGAAATTACAAAATGACATAAATCCTGATAAAGCTTTCAACACGAGAGCAGTAGAATCACACTGATTGGGGGTGGGGATAGACTTCCCAGAGGAGTTTGATGACTTGGAAGATGAGCACAAACTAGTAAAATGAAGGAGCAGACAAAATTTTTCAGTCAGAGCAAACAATGGGTACAAGAATAAGTAAAAAAGTAACAAGTTAAAGTTGAAAATAAAATATTCGAGGGCATGACCTATTTAAGGAGAGAAAGCAGTTCCATTTGGCTGAAGAACAGAGTGAAAGGTGTGAGGTATAGGAATAGGAGACGGAGAAATAAGCAACAGCTAGAAAATGGAGAGCTTTGGAAGAAGTGGTAAAGCAATATAGGCATAACTATAACTGAAGTGGAAATCAAATAAATTTTACTCTAAGTTTTGTTTCTTCAAATATTAAATAATAACTGGCATAAATTTATTAAAATATACATTCTTCTTTGCAAAGTGAAAATGAACTCTAAATTTTGGAAAGAGATTCAATCCAGGGTTCACATTTTATAAAGAGAACCAGTACCTAAGACAGGGTGTACATTTTATGCTTTTGAAAAAGAATGGTAAACGTTTATCTAAAAAGTAATTTAGGGGTCTGTTCTATTAACTTTAAAGTTAAATAGACCTGCCTTTGAGACCTCACCTTCCAACTCACTATCTATGTCACTTTATCTTTCCAAGAGTTCCTTTCCTCATATATCATATAAAGAAATAACAGTACCTTTCTCCTAGGGTTGTTGAAAAGGATGTAATAAAATAATTCAGATAAATTACTTATTTTGGTTTCCTATTGCTACTGTAACAGGTCACCACAAATGTAGTGACTTAAAACAACACAAATTTGGGAGCAGATGTGGTTCAAACAGTTCAGCACCTGCTTCCCACATCGGAGGTCCTGGGTTTGGTTCGTGGTGCCTCCAAAAAAACAAACAACAAGCAAACAAATGAGAGAACCAATTCAGGGGAGCCTATGTGGCTCCGTGGTTGAGTGCCAGCTTTCCAAATACGAGGTCCCGGGTTCAATCCCGGCCCCAGTACCTCAAAACAAAACAAAACAAAACAAAACAAAACAAAAAACCCCACAAAAACCCACAAGTTTACAATCTTATAGTATTGAAGGTCAGAAGTCCAAAACGTATCCCAATGGACAAAAACTAAGGTGTCAACAGGGCCATGTTCCTCTCTGGAAACTCTAGGAAAGTATCAGTTTCCTTACTTATTCCAGCTCTTAGAGGTCACACACATTCCTTGGCTTGTATTTCCCCTACTTCCACCTTCAAAGTCATCAATGTTGGGTCAATTCATTCTCACATTGCTATCTGCTGCTACCTATCTTGTTCTCTGACTATAGCAAGAAAGGGGTTCTACTTTTAAGGAAACTTCTTATTAGATTGGGCCCACCTGGGTAATCTGGAAAATCTCCCCCATCTCAAGGTCCCTAATCTGGGTTTTTGGTGTGTTTTTTTTTGAAGAAAATCACTTTATTCTAATCAGTTCACAGATAGTAACATCACGGTAACTGGTTTAAAGAGGCCACACAAACATTTGTCCAGCCCAAAATCTACACCATCTCAGTGGACTATACAGTAAGAACATGCTCTTCCATTGTGATTCTTAAGCAAGGAAGCTCTTAATGATAGAGGAGAGGTTTAACTGGTGGCTTTACACTTTATACTTTCACTATCAATTACAGTTTTATACTAAATTAGCTCAGTCATAAGAGCAGATTTTCCATTTCTTCATTTTCAACTTCTTGATTAGCTAATCCATTTGCAAATCTGCACTGCTTCAGCACCTAGCTGAAGCCCTCACAAAGCTTAAGGTCACCCTGGCTCTGGGAACACTCCAAAAGCTGTTTCATCTCATAGTGGCAAGGGCCAAACTGCTTCTCCTGCTGCTGGCATGCCGTCTGGGCAACCTGAGGCTCCCAGTAAGTGATGTCAGGCCTTGAGGGCTCAGCATTTCTCCCTCCACTGAAGCCCCCTGTGATGGCATGACCCAGCGTGTGCCCAACAGCAGAGCCCACAGCCATGCCAGCTGCAGTGGTTGCAATCTGGGCCATTACACCCGGCTGCCGAGGTGCAGCAGCAGGTGAGCCAACTGCAGATGGAGGGGCTGCTGCTGGTGGCTGAGCTGGTGCTGGTCTGGATTCATCTCTCATCTGAGGCACCCAGCTGGCTGGAGGGGCCACGCGTGAAGTATGGTTCTGGCTTCCATGCGGCATCATAACTATATAGAGGCATGGCTTCTAGAAAGTGGAAAGTCTGAGGAGCTCCTTCATCTTAATTACATGTGCAAATCCCTTTTGCCATAAAATATAACAAATTCACAGATTCTGAGGATTAAGGCATAGACATCTTTGGGGAAGCATTATTCTGCCCATCACAATAATGACCACAATGTCTTAAGAATTTTGGCAAATTGTTTCTTTTAAAACAATCAAATCATGGTTTGGTGTGGAAAATTCACTCCAATACTATTTGACATTATCCTGCAAAACTAAGGGTTTCAGAATCTGGTGATTCCTTTAAAAAATATTTCAGAATAGTAAAAATCATTTTAATAAATGGGGATAAAAGCAAAACAGTTTCCATGGTGGTTTGAAACTGTATGTATCCCAGAAAAACATGTGCTTAAATTTAATCCACTCTTGTGGGTGTGAGCCCATTGTAAGTAGAACCTTTTGGTGAGGCTACTTCAGTTAAGATGTGACCCATTTCATTCAGGATGGGTCTAATCCTATTGCTGGAGTACCATATAAGCAGAATGAAATTGAGAGAGGTAGAGAAAGTCAAGGGAAGCAAGAAGCTGAAATGGAACTCAGAAGAGAAGAAAGAGACCAGGAGATGCCACCATGTGCCTCGCCATGTGACAGAGGAACCAAGGATCACTGGCAGTCAGCCCCAGAATGCCACGGTTTCAGGAAGAAAGCAGTGCTTTGATGATGCCTTGATTTGGACATTTTTCCAGCCTTCAAACCAGAGGCAAATAAATTCCCATTGTTTATCCCAAACCATTTCATTGTATTTGCTTAAGCAGCCTAGGAAACTAAAACAGTTCCCTTAATAAATCATCACCATTTCCAACCTTATATGCCACTTAATTCTGTACCAAACATTTGTCTTTAAACATTGCTCTAAATGTTTTCTTGCCCAAAACCAGGGTTTCTCAAGTAGGCACTATTATAATATCATGCTAGATAATTCTTTGCTCTCAAGGTTGTCCTGTGCTTTGTAAGATGTTTAGCATCCCTGGCTTCAACTCATAAGCGTGTTAGTAGTACTCTCACCACCAGTTGTGACAAACAAAAATGTTTCCAGATAACGATTGTTAATGTGCCCTGGGAAGCAAAATCAACCACGTTTGAGATCATTGCTCAGAACTAAAATGTATAAACTGTCTGATTAATGGAGTCATTTAAGAAATAGTGCTGGAAAAAAGAAAACACACTGCCAATATGTTTGTAAAAAATGAATCTACTTGTGATATATGGCACATTCTGTTTACCCAGATGCAGAATACACCAATAAAATTGAAAAGTAAGTACAGACTCTGATTCCTGTTTTTCTTAAAATGTCATTTTTCTCAGCAATATTGCCTCAGTATGTAGGTGAAGTGAATAGAAAATGCAAATGAGAAGATGCAGGTGCATAGTAACACAAGAGATTCTGTCTTCTAATTAAGTCTTTTGAATAATCTTTTCTTCTGTCTTATACCCAGCAAAGCAACACCGAGAAGGACTTTTTATATGCAGCACCTTCTGTCACCACTTTTAAAGTTTAAGGCAGATGCTAAAAGAGGCCATCTTCCCCAAACTGTGGAGGCTGGATAAAGAAAGTAAAAGTGATTGAATAGTATTCAAGATTGAAAGAAAGAAAATGAGATACACAAGCCTATTGTTCACCA
>JAQZBX010058416.1:0-17746 GCA_029593785.1 Cabassous unicinctus
GACTCACCCAGGACAACTAACAAAAAGATGATGATGGACAATGCCCATCCCAAAAAACAGAGAGTATCCACAACTGCAAGCAAGACAGTTCCATCCATTTGCCACACGAGATCTAAGCCCCTCCTCAATCAGAAACAGAGTGGGCATCACCATCCTAAAATCCTCAAGATTGAGAAATGAACAAACATCAGGGGGGAATGCAACTATGTACTAAAGTAGACATTATTATTCTAGCAATGGAAGATCTTGTAACATTGATATAAAGGTAGTGGTCACCAGAGGTTCTGAGGGGAGGGAGAGGGAAAAATAGGTGTAACACGGGGCATTTTGGGGACATTGGAATTGTTCTGAATGACATTGCAATGACGCGTACAGGCCATTATACATTTTGTCAAAACTTTATAAAAATGTATGGTGCAAAGTGTAAGCTATAATGTAAACTATTGACCATGGTTAGTAGCAATGCTTCAATATGTGATCATCAATTGTAATAAATGTACCACACTAATGAAAGATGTTGTTAATGGGGGAAAGTGGGGGGTGGGGTATATGGGAATCCATCTCTTTTTTTTTTTTTTGAGGTACTGGGGACAGGGATTGAACCCTGGACCCCATACATGGGAAGCTGGTGCTAAACCACTGAGCCACATCAGCTCCCCTGAGATGGCTTTTTCATTTGTTTGCTTGTTGTTTATTTTTGTTTGTTTGTTTTTAGGAGGCATCAGGGACCAAACCCAGGACATCCCATGTGGGACCTCTTGAGCCACATCTGCTCCCCACCCCTATATTTTTTATGTATCATTTATGGAATCTGAAGCTTCTTTGAAAATAAAATAAATTTTAAAAATTTTTAAAAAGGGACATAGGAGCAAACCTGAAAGAGTCTCAGTGGAAAACTTAGAACAATTTGAGCAGCAAAAAATAACAGAATATTGGATTATAAATAAATATCCATGAGTCCATGCTGACATAAATACATGATTGAATAGATAAATAAATGGAGGAGAAGAGACACAACTCTGATACAGTATAATAATATATGTAGATATTCACCCCTCATGGAGGCTAGAGTTTAATTCCCTACCCTTTGAGGGTAGACTGCACTTAATGACTTGCTTCCAAAGAGTAGAGAATAGAAAGCCTGGGGATTTAACTTTACAGTTAAACAAACACTACCTCATTCATGTGATCCAAGGTCAATATCAACGGTGATAAGTCATGCTTATAATATATATCCTTGATATGATCTGATTAAAATGGGACTTTACCTCTGTAGTCTTTAACCCCCAAATCCATAACTCCAGTCTAACCATAATAAAAATCTCAGGGCTGGTGTTTAATTGTCCTTACCTAAAGTATGTGTCTGTCTGCCATTTTTTCCCTTCCTTTTTTTCCCCCTCTCTCCCTTTATTCTTTTTTTCAGTGTTTTGGAATGGTAGAGTGAACTTACACCCCTAGCTAGCCTTCTCAGCAACTCACCTCTTTAAGAAATTTCAACTGTAGACATTTTTTACCTTTTGAAAGTGTCACCTGTAAAACATAAGAAATCAAAGTGATGTCATCAACATCTCAATATAAGACAGCCCCTGAAAAAAACTCCCCAGAGACTCAGTGAATAAAAGGACAAATCCCACTTGATTAGAATTCTGAAGTGTGGTAGAGACTGGAGAAGGACTCCACAAATGATGAACTGAAGAAAAAGAAAAGAATCAGGTAGTATACTTATTCCCCAACCTTCTGGTCCTCTTCCTTCCTCCTCAATTTGTCCTGCACTGCTTGGGAGTTGCTAAGAGCCAGCAACCTGGATTGTTCCCTCCCACATGGGACACAGACTATAAAATCACTTGCAGCAGTGAGTTAGAACCTCACACATATAGAGGCACAGGGACTCAAGTCCACAAAGTTCCAGGGTGGAACACAAGCTACTGAGGAGTACTGCATACAACAGGACCCCCAGAGGAGGAGGAGAAGAGGAGAGAGGGAGAGAGAGAGAGAGAGAGAGAGGCCATGGCAGCTGCCAAGCAGTACACTCAAACAATCCAGTTTCCATCAAATGGGCCATATAAACACAAAGTGAACTTATCTGGAGTGTCCCACCTGTCTGGATTGGCCCACATAGCCCCCTGAGCAGGATACCCAGAGGGGAAGAAACCAGAGGCAGAAAAGTCTCACAGAGGATAAAAAAGGAAGGCAGGGGGGGTAAATTGAAGTGCTGTAAGACAGAAGGGTCCCAGTATAGAAAAGTGTAAGGAAAATGGGACACTGAGTAAGGGAGACAATATAAACAAATCATAGGAGCTGGGGAGAAAAAGTCTGAACAACAACAACAACAACAACAACAAACCAGAACAGACAAAGATTCCCAGGGGAAAGGAAGCTTTCTCTTGAAACTGAAACAATTTCACAAAAAGTATAATCTTAAAAATTGTACTGTATATCCAGGGCAAGAGTCAGATGAAGAAAAGCTGAGAAAATCTGATCAGTTAAACACAGGCTATTCTAAAGGTCCAGAATAAGTTGGAACAGCATCAAAGAAGAGTGTTAACACAAAGCTGATTAACAATGAAACCCTAGACAAGAGGGAGAAACTGACCTTCACAGTTAACTCATCAAGATAATCAGATACCTAGACAACAGCAAAAATTTGTAGGTCATACTAAGAAATAGGAATATATGGCTCAGTCAAGTGAATAAATTAAAACTTCAGAGAAGACACAGAATTTGGAACAACTAATCAAAGAAGTTCAAACATATCCCATAAATCAATTCAAGGAGATGAAGGAAAATATACAAAAAGAGATAAAGGGTATAAAAAGATGACATGTGAGCATAAAGAAGAATTTAAAAGTATAAAAAGAAACATAACAGAAATTATGGGGATGAAAGACACAACAGTAGAGATTAAAAATACACTAGAGGCATAAAACAACAGATTTGAACAGGCAGAAGAAAGAATCAGTGAACTAGAAGACAGTAAAATCAAAATCATGCGGTCAGAAGAACAGATAAGAAAAAGAATAGAAAAAATTGAGCAGTGTCTCAGGGATTTGAGTGACACCATGAAGTTTACAAGCATACATGCCATGGGTGCCCCAGAAGGAGAAAAAAAGGGAAAGTGGCAAAAAGAATATTTAAAGAAATAATGGCCTAAAATTTCCCAACTCTAATGAAAGGCATTAATATACATGTCCAAGAAGTGCAACATACTCCAAACAGAATAAATCCTAATAGGCTTACTCTGAGACACATACTAAACAGAATGCCAAAGATAAAGAGAGAATTCTGAAAGCAACAAGTCACATACAAGGGGTCCTCAATAAAACTACATGTCAATTTCTCATCAGAAACCATGGAGGTGAGAAGACAGGGGTATGGTATATTTAAGGTATTGAAAGAGGAAAATTGCCAGCCAAGAATTCATTGTATGAAAAAAATTGTCCTTCAAAATGAGAGAGAGCTTTAAATATTCAGAGATAAACAGAAACTGAGAGACGTTGTCAACAAAAGCTCTGCCCTACAAGAATTACTAAAGGGAGTTCTGCAGGTTGGAAGGAAAAGACAAGAGAATGTGGATTGAATAGTATGAAGAAATGGAGATTAAAACTAAGAGAAAAGCAAAGCCCAATAGTACTGTATCCTCAATATACAACTCTACTCAGTAATTACTATAAAAATCAGAACACAATTGAACAAGAAAAAGACATATTTCCTGATAATGGACATACAAAATAGAAAGTGGTAAAGTGGTACAAAAACAACATAAAGATGGGAAACAGTGGGATATGGGAGCAGAGAATGTGTATGCTACTTAAGTTGGTATCTTTTCAAATTAGTAGGATATAGATGTAGGGTGTGTAATGCAAATCCAAGGGTAACCACAAAGAAAGTTTTTTTAAAGTATACAGGAACAGAAATGGGAAAGAGGGCAGTCAGATAAGTCACAAAAGATCAACTATACAGAAAAAGGAGGTTGCAAAAGAGGAAAAGAGTGGCAAAAAAGATATGACATATAAAAACCAAAAGACAAAATGGCTGAAGTAAGTACTGCCTTTACAGTAATAACACTGAATGTTAATGGATTAAACTACCCAATCAAAAGACACATATTGGAAGAATGTATAAAAATGCATGATCCAACTGTATGTTGTTTATAAGAGACTCACCTTAGAACCAAAGACACAAAGAGTTTGAAAGTGAAGGGTTGGAAAAAAGATATTCCATGCAAACAGTAACCAAAAAAGAGCTGGGGGTAGCTATACTAATATCAGACAAAATAGACTTTAAGTAAAAAGCTGTTAAAAGAGACAAAAAGGACACTATATACTAATAAAAGGGACAATTCACCAAGAAGAAATAACAATCATAAATATTTATGCACTTAAGCTGGGTGCCCCAAAATACATGAGGCAAACACTTGGCAAAACCGAAAGGAGAAGTAGACGCCTCTACAATAATAGTTAGAGACTTCAATACACCACTCTCATCAATAGATAGAACATCTAGAAGGAAGATAAATAAGGAAAAGAGAACATGAATAATATGATAAATGACTAGACATAGCAGACATATACAGAATATTGCACCCCAAAACAATAGGATATACATTCTTCTCAAGTCTCATGGATAATTCTCCAAGATAAACCACATGTAGGGTCAGAAAAGAAGTCTCAATAAATATAAAAACATTGAAATTATACAATGCACCATCTCTGACCATAATGGAATGAAATTGGAAATTAATAACAGGCAGAGAACTGGAAAATTCACAAATATATATGGACAATAAATAATCCACTCTTAAACAATCAATGGGTCAAAGAAGAAATTGCAAGGGAAATCAGTAAATATTTTGAGATGAATGATAAAGAAGAACACAACATTTCAAAATTTATGGGATGCAAGGAAGGCAGCACTGAGAAGGAAATTTATAGCCCTAAATGCTTGCATTGAAAAAGAAGAAAGCTAAAATAAAAAACCTAACTGCATACCTGAAGGAAGTAGAAAAAGAAGAGCAAACTAACCTCAAAGCAAGCAGAAGGAAAGAAATAACAAAGATTAGAGTAGAAATAAATGAAATTGAGAATTAAAAAACAATAGGGAGAATTAAAACCAAAAGTTGGTCTTTTGAAAAGATCAATAAAATTGACAAACCCTTATCTAGACTAACCAAGAAAAAAAGAGAGAAGATGCAAATAAATAAAATCAGAAATGAGAGGGGATCATTACTACTGACCACACAGAAAAACAAAGGATCATAAGAGGATACTACGAAAAAATGTATGCCGAAAAATTAGACAACCTAGATGAAAGGACAAATTCCTAGAAACACACAAAGAACCTACACTGACTCTAGAAGAAAGAGGATCTCAACAGATCAATTATAATTAAAGAGATTGAATCAATCATCAGAAACCTCCCAATAGAGAAAAGCCCAGGACTAGGTGGCTTCACAGGTGAATTCTACCAACAATTATAAGAATATTTAATATCACTCCTGTTCAAACTCTTCCAAAAAATTGAACAGGAGGGAAGACTACGTAACTCATTCTATGAGGCCAACATCACCCTAAAACTAAAGCCAGATAAAGATACTACAAGAAAAGAAAATTACAGACCAATTTCTCTTATGAATATAGATACAAAAATATTCAACAAAATACTTGCAAATCTAATCCACCAGCACAATTCAAGAATTATATAGTATGATCAAGTGAAACTTTAGGTCACATATGTTACTCGAATAAAAATTAAGATTAAAACATAGGACTGTATAACAGTGAATCCTGTTGTAGGTAATGGGTTATAATTAATAGTACAAGTATAAGAATGTTCTTTCATGAATTATAACAAATATATGACACTAATACAAGGTGTTAATAATAGGGTGATATACAGGAAAAAACACACCTAGTGTAAACTATGGATGATGGTTAATAGTACTATTTTAATAATTTTAAATGAATTTTAACAAGTATAACTGCTGTTTAAAAAAAGTATAATTATACAAAAATGCTATAATTAAGTGTAACAAACGTTCACACCAATGCAAGTTGTTTTTGGTGGGGTAGTATACGGAAATCCTGTATTTTATGCATGATTGTCTGTAGACTCACAACTTCTCTAACAAAAAGGTTTAAAGAAAGATCACATTGGTAACCTTTGACAAAAATAAAAAACATAAGAAATCAGAAGTTGTTTTGTCTTCTGAAATTAACCTATCACTCCTAAAATTCTCCATTTCCAATGGGTTGTTTCACTTAATAATTTATTGCCCTGGCAATAGTAGTTGAATTTTTATCTATTTTGTGAAAAGTGTAACACTTAGGAAGTTTCTTTGTAAAGCCAGAAGAGCTTTGGAATTACCTTTTTCTTCTTTTATCATTATAGGTGTAATAAATACTGTTTTAAAAAAATCTCAGAGAAACCTAAACTGAGAGGCATTCTATAAAATACCTGACTGGTACTCCTCAAAACTGTAAAAGTCGTCAAAAACAAGGAAAGTGAGAAAATGTCACAGACCAGGACTCTAAGTAGACATAATGACTAAATATAATGTCATATACTGGTCGTGATTGTGGAACAGAAAAAGAAAAATAGGTAAAAACTGCTTAATAGTAATGTACTAATGCTGGGATTTTTGTTGTAAGAAATACTCCATAGCAATGTAAGATGTTAAAAAGATGGAAACTCAGGTGGGATATATGGGAACTTTCTGTACTATCTTTGCAACTTTTCTCTGAATCTAAAACTATGTAAAATTGGAAGTTTATTTAAATGTTTTAAAAACTGGGTTTTGTGATAATAGAGTAATTGGAGAGGAGCAAGTTCATTACGTTGGGCTAGAGGTAGTCAGGGAAGGCTTTTCTGAAGAAGAGATAATTGAATTGATTCAGAGTAAGGTATACAAAGATCTGGAGGATGGGCATTCCTGGCAGAGAAAAGAGCAGGTACAAAAGCCTTGAGGCAGGAATGAACTTCATTCAGGTGTTTAAGGAACAGCAATAAGGCCGGTGTGGCTAAGAACATAGCACTTGAGTAGAGAGATTGATACAAGCTGAGAGCAAAAAGGAAAGTAAGGGAGTGGAATATGTAGGGCTTTGCAGGCACTATATCTGTCTCTGATACTAAATTAGGAGCTATCTTAGCATAGGGCATTTGACATCCTTTTCTCCCCTTTATCTAGCACATTGACTAATAAATACAGTACTGATTTTCTGAGTGGCTGAATTCAAACTTAAGGTAAAAAAATAAGCATAGACCCATAGTGTGCTGGTAAATGTTTAACGATTGACTCTCTAAAATAAAATAAAGTCCTGATTTGTGGTGTTGACCAATTTCCTTGGCATATATCATTCTTCTGTAGTCAATTCAAACGTGGCACTGGGAAGAGACATGCACACTGGCACTCAAGAGCTAACATGACTCCAGCATATCAATGCATAGACCCTCCTTGGATCTCTCTCAACAACACTTATTTAGTGCAGTTATTCAAGTGCCTATGATTTCACCTACTTGTCCAATCACAAATATATTTTTTCTCAGCTTTTTCAGAAGGACATTATGAGAGACTTTATTAAATGTCTTAAATTACAAATCAAATAAAGTTACCCTGAAAAAGAAAATTAATTTGATGAATCCTTCAGCCTGGTCTTGGTAAACTAATTTCAGCTTCCCCAAATCACTAATGCCTTTTCACAATACCTACAAATTATCTCTGAATGACTTACTAAGGTATTGTGGATGTCGACAACTTGTCCACCAGTCTTTACTTGGTCAAAACTCTTTGCATATTTGAAGATCAGAACCTTCTTTCAAACAGCACCACTTTCATATCGATGATTGCTCGATGATTACTGGCAGTAATTCAGCAACTTATGGCAATGAACCATCTTTTAGTTTAAAACAGTCAGTCAAAATCACCATCCCTGAGTCCCTAGAATGTGACCAGTGTGCTAACACTAGAGAGGTCTTCCTGGAATTGAGCATCTTTTCCGTGGATGCAACAGGCAATGAATGACAGCAACATATGGAAGCAGCTGCTCTGTGGCCTGCTGAGTCAGAAAAATGGAGGATGCCAGAGCTGAAGAAATGATACAAGGACATGTGGGAAGGCAACAACTCCAAGAAGCCATTCTAACTGAGGCATCCAGGAGGCAGTAGTTCTTTGTGAGTCTTTGGAGAACTTTGATATGATGGCATGGACTTGCAGACATCATTCAATTCTCCAAAGTCTTGAGCAGGTTTTATGTGTGAATATACAATGAAAAGCAGTGCAGGCCATATTTCAGTGGTATGCAACACCCAGACAAAATTAGAAAGAGGATAAAAACAGTGCACATTGTAGCTTTAGAGTAGTATCACTTAAAAAATGCTCATTTAACCATGAAAATAGACTTCAGAAAAGTATATGGAAGTAACAAGTGAGAGTAGGTTGTATAAAGGAGCATGATTTATACAATCTACTCTCAAATACTTTTAAAATAGAGGAATATATAGATAAATAGATGGATGGCTAAGTAGATAAATGAAAGAAAGAGGAGAGAGAAAGGGAGGGAGGGAGGGAGGAAGGAAGAAAAGGAGAAAGAGCAAATGTAACAAGATGTTAAAAGTTGATGGTTCTGGATATCTGGGTGGAGTGTATGTTGGAGTTCTCTGTATGGGTTTTGTATTATTTTTGCAATTTTCCTGTAAGTTTGAAATTATTTCAAAATAAAAGTTTTATTTAAAAAATAGCTTTCAGATAATGTTATGATCTCATTTAAAACACAAGAAACAGTGCTCAGCAAGTTAAACCATTAGGCTGAGCCATTAGAAATTGCCATTTTTGCGGGTCAAGATGGCAGATATCAGTAGTTTCAAATGATTCTGTCTATTGTGGCTGAAAGTCACAGTGTTAGTACAAAGCAAAGACCCAGCCTGAATCCTGATCCTGTTTTCTGTCCACTTCACTACATTGCATTTTTAGAATGAAAATCTCAGTTTATAAACTTTAGAAAATGGGATTTCTGGCTTTTTATATGTGGCTTGAAAAAATAGTCTGAAAAATTCTTAGAAAATCAATCATACTGCTAA
Source organism: Cabassous unicinctus (assembly GCA_029593785.1). Lineage (NCBI taxonomy): Eukaryota > Metazoa > Chordata > Mammalia > Cingulata > Chlamyphoridae > Cabassous > Cabassous unicinctus. The sequence goes on from JAQZBX010058416.1 coordinate 9,073, forward strand.
TTTAGTATTATATTTACAAGAGTTCTTAGCCTTATTGTTTATCAGCATTGCCTGGGGAGTGTAAAAAAAAAAGTATATTCCTAGGCCACATGCCTGGGGATTTTGATTCAAGAGGTTTATAAGCAAGGCTCAGATTCTATAGTTTTATGAATATATGAGGTGTTTCTCATGCACCTGGTCCTGGAGAGGCATTGGGGAATCACTGAGACAGAAAAATAGACACTTGTGATGAAATGGATCTTTGCGCAGAGTTGTTTGGCACCACGCAGATACACTCGGAGCTTCAGTATTGAGTTTCAGCGATACAAATAGGCAACTCGTAATGATTAAGCATGCACAGGCTGCCCTGCAGTTTACATCCATAGACAACCGGCTATGACTGCATCTTAAATGCGACTTATGCTGAGAACCCCTGCTGGAGTTTGGAAAGAGCCGATTCCTTCCCTCCTCTCATTCTCCAGCTCCCTTTTCTCCAAAGTCACCTACCCCATTTTCTATTCTTTTTGACATTTCCTGCAACTAGCAGCTGCCATTAAGTAAGTGTGACCAATCAGGTTTCTGGTGGGAGAAACATTCCCCGAGGTAAAAACATTTTTCACACAAAGTTGAAAAATCTATTTTGATATCACATTAGAAACTTTGCTGTTAACTAAAGCAAATCAACATTTTAAGAGAAAGCATATATGTGTAAATCACAAATAAACATAAATAAAAATAAGGTAATTAGCTTTTCTTCCTTCAGATTTATGTTCTACTTTCTTCAGCCATTAGTAAGCTACCCTTTTATTTGTTTCTATAATTTATCAAGTTTAGCTTATATGCTCTCAAAAAGAGTGTATGATTGTATTTTCTCTGTCAGAGTTTTGTTGATGTCACAGGGATCTGGGATGTTCTCTTTTCTCATTTCTCCTCCCTGTCTTCCAACATTCATAAGCATGCATGCACCCACATATATACTTGTACACACACACTCATCAATTTTGAGATCCAGGGAGTAGGGATAAGGCTGGAAAAATTTCCTTTTTTAACTTTAACTCACAAATCATCAGATATGTTTGCATGTTCTAGATACCTAGATGTAATTAAAATCATCCACTAATTTATTCATTTCTGCACATTTACTGAGCAGGTGTCAAGTAGCAGATGCTGTGCTAAGCCATGAGGATACATCCTTACCAAAAAGGCAGGCATTAATTTTGAATTCTTGAGCTTATAGACTATCAGCGAAGATAGCCATTAAACACATAATTGGAATCATCATGAGTGTTGTGAAACACAGGATGCTGCTAAGGGAGCATGCAACAGGGAGACATAACACAATCTGGGGTTCAGAGAACACCCCATGATGAAGGGCTTAGATATTGATGAGGACAGAGGAAGGTAGGGGAGAAAGTGAGAAGAAATTAGATGAGTATTAGAAGCCAAATCTTGGAAGGCCAAGCAGTAGTTAAAGCCTTTGAGGACCGATTGAAGGGTTTAATGTAGGTGAATAACAGCAAAGGCTTTCATTCCACAGTTCACCATACTCAATTAGTGGTATATTTTCTACCCAATGCACTACCAATTATATAGGGGTCCATTTTCAAAACCATTTCTGCAACTGGCTAAAGTTGCCTGGATGTTTAAATCTACTATCAGCAATGCTAGCTTCATTCTCTACTTAGTGTATATTTGTGCAGTTACTATGCTTCTTAGGTGTTTCTGTAGCAATTAATAATAATGCAGTCAGCTAAGTAATAATCTGATTGATTATTTCAATCAATTTGATATTGACTCATGAGTGAGAATTCCCAGAATCCATTGATTTCAGGGGATCAATATATTACATGTAAGAAGCAACTTTATTTTTCTAGTTTATTGATGATTTCATGTAATTCAGAATCCAAGGTCTTACTTAAACCATGATATATATTTAACCACAGGAGAGGCCTTCAATCCACTTATAACCTGGGGATGTCATTTTATACTTATGTTTTTTACAGTCATTAATTTTATCCTATTTACATTGTACAATATCATACAATCTACAAAAAGTACAAAAGCCTAATTCATTTTCTATGCCAAGTCAGAGTCAAGTTGCAAAAAAGATAAACACATGGCATAGTTAATTACAAGAAGAGTTCCTACTTATAACCATTATTTTAAAACAGGAAGGGATTTAGAGATAATCGAGTCTGGACTCTTCCATTCAGAGTCCCCAATAGGTTCGATGGCCAGTCCCAAACCACACAGTGTGTTAAGACAGAGTACGGGCTATATCCTCTGATCTCTTGATTTGGCTTCAATTTTGATTATGCCATGCAGCTTTTCCCAGCCCTAAAGTGTAGATAGATAGGTCATTATCAAACTAAGAGAGATTAATAATATAGGATCCAGGACTCATTCCAGTAAATTTGATATAGATATTTGATATTTGATATATAAATTTGATATTTGGTATACTTTTATACCAGGATGACTAAGGAAAGAACTGTGATTAGAACACAATACCACACACACACAAAAAACCCTTGCAAATCAAATTTCAAATTTAGTTCCCTTATTGGAAAAGATAAAGGTCACTTGGACCTTAACACATAAAAGAGGTAGACATAATAATTATTAAGGTTCAAATGTTGGCATTATTTTCCACTAAAATATTTTCTCTTTTTAAAAATTTTTGCTGAAAAATTCAAATGGTTTTGTAGAATACAAAGCAGTTTCTTTTAGCCCGTGACTTGACAAAGTAACATGTTAAACTTAAATTGAATTCACTCAATTCCTTTTAAAGTTAATCTAATTTTGAAAAAGTTAAGGAATAATGCTTGACAAAATCTTTTGATTTTCTTATTCTCAAAATATCTTTAGAAATGAGAACAACTTGAACTTGTTCATACTTAGAGGAGACTGTAGCTATCACGCATTTTGACAACAGTAATTTGACTTGGTTTTTTGTTATTTACTCTGATACACTCTGAGGGTTATGTACCCCCTGGGTGCTCAATAGATGGATGCTATCGAGCTGACTGACAGATATATTTGATCTCTCAAGCACTGTTATTGCAGTGAGCAATAACAAGTATACAGATGCCAGAAAGGAATAGCTTATAGAGTTAGGAAGCAGGGCAGAGCAAGGGGAACAGAGGGCCCATCAAATAACTCAGACATGGAGTCCTACATACCTCACCCAAAGTCTGTTGACACGTGTTGAGACAAGATGGTGGGCGATGTCTGCTAGAGTTCAGCCTTCCTCCTTCCTCTTAAGGCTCCGTGGTCCCAGCTTCCTCTGGTCTCAGATGTAGGCTGGCATAAGGCTCGTTTCTTTCCTGGCTCAGCTGCTCTGGTCTCTTCACAAGGTCAGCTGTCAATTATCAGGCTCATCTCTCTTCCCAGGGCCATGTCTATGGAGCACACTCTCTTCCTGCATATCTGCTTCTGTGTGTCTACTTCCCTATGAGAGTCTGTTTTATCAGCCCAAGAGGGCTGGGACTCAATGCTGAGTTGCACTCTAATGATGTAGTTGATTTGAAGCCCTAATCTTAACATAATTTAATCAGACTTCTCAGACTTCTCAGCTGAATCTAATACAAAGGGTTATCATGCCCAGAAGACCAGTTTACAAACATAATCTACATCTCCTTTTTGGAGTTCCTAAATAATATCAAACTGCCACACAGTCAAAAAAGTATTACAGATTATTGTTATTATTAGATAAACAAAGTAGGATTCTACCTTGGCCTTTTGTTTTCCTCCAAAGTATTTTTGTAAATTTCAAGAGGCAAGCAAAACTTACCTAGGCCCCAGAGCACACCAAATAATTATAATAATTTCTCATGGGACAAATTCCATGCTTTGGCTGAGCACCTCACAACAGTTTCTCCCTGGAGGGGCTTGCAAGCCAGTCAAACAGGTGAGGTGCCTGTCTTACTATGGGAACTAACCCCACCAAACTGCTCATTGTTTTCAGCTAAAGGGTCTGAGATCATCTGGGATGGGTGTGGGAGGGGTAGAGGAGCACTAAGACAGCAAGCATCTACAATGCAAAGCTAAATGAATTACAAATTCTTCATAGGTAAAGGATGTAAAAGGACCTGAAATAAATTCAAAAGAACTGGATCCCATGTTTTTCCAGTATATGAAAGACAATAACTTTAAAGCATTTATTAAATGTAAAGTTGATGCCAACTTTCAAATACACTTCAAGGAATGAGACAGTCTGTGCACATAAGTCAGATTGCATTGTCAGTTATGTTTAATCCTCTTATTTGCAACTGTGTAGCTAGGTTTTACAGAGAGTAGGTGAAAACATGTTTGGTCAGAAAATTTTGATGGTGATAGCTGAAAGTACTTGTACTTTAGGGGATTAAATTAAGCCCCAGGATTGAATAATTTTTATATAGATATGAAAATAGTGAACATTGATAAGGAATTAAAGGATTGCAGTCAAATATACTTTGGGAACCAAAAATCATTATTATTTAAAATTGATAAAATGCCCACAGTGTGCTCAATAATTTAAAATACATTGTCTCTACCTTTTGGAAGTTGACTTATGGTTATGAAATGCACTGGTTAAATAAATATGTACATTTTTACTCCATCTATACAAAATGTAAATACAAATAAATTTATAGAGATGGAAATAGATTAGCAGTTAAATACGTTAGTACGGCAGGGGAAGGAAAGAGCGATTGAGAGGTGACTACTAAGGGATGGTTTTTTTTTTTCTTTTTGGAGTAATAAAATTGCTCTAGTGTTGATTGTGGTGATGAATGCACAACTCTGATCATACCAAAAGCCATTGATTGTACACTTTGGATGAATTGTATGGTTTGTGAATACAGTTCAATAAATTTGATAAAAAATTAAATAGGTACAAATAGGTATAAAAGGAGCAGTAGAAAAACAAAGAGTATGATTTGTATTTCCAGAAACTAGAGAATGATGGGATTCTCCCATCTCCCAGCTTAGAAAAATGCCAATGGTTTCCATGGCACATTTACATGAAGACCATTTATAATGCAATTACATGCTTAATGAACCAATGATGTAGGCCTTCTAACACCTGGCACAACCATATCACTGGTTCAACATTTGGCTGTTCCAGACTTCCCGCCATATGCATGTTTCATGGCAGTTATTGACTAGACAAGGCAGGTGTTTTCTTTTTGTTGTTGTTTTTCCACACTGATTAGGTCTGTGTATGTATGTGTGTGTCTGTGTGTGTGTACAACATAGATTCAGTCATTATCCAGGTAATCAAATCAAGAGAGAAAGCAAAAGCAAAAGTATCCTAGAAAATTGACATTAGGTGTAGGCATTCTCTAGTTTAGCCTCTATTCTATTGGAAATAAGAGATAAAAGTCTGGGCAGCAGCAACATAGTCTTGATTTGTTCTCTTGGACCCATTTGCATTATGAAAATTCTTAGTGAAATGTGTTTACAGTTCAGCTTGAAGTTTTGCATCATTATGTTTTCCCTGAGAAATCAGCCCCTGAAATGCTGCAGCTGTGGGGCCTAATGAAAATCCAGAGCATCTGTATCATGACTGACATTCATTGCCAAGGCCCTGGTGCAGGCCCACTGTTGGGCGTGGAGACTGTTCACCACTGCCTCCAAGAACATTCTTTAGCAGTTCCAGAATTATGATGACTGGCCTCATGGAAAGACACATTTATTATGGCACTGCTGCAGAGAGTTGATTGCAGATGATGTGCAGTATAATGGCATGCCATTCATGCTAAAGTCAGAGGTGATATTTAACTAAGAAAGAAATATACATACACCAAAAATATATTAATAAAGCAGAGATAAGAAATCTGACTGGTCTTTGGTAGAAGCAAACTATCAAATGTGAAAGATTAGAAATAAAATCTTACAGGGCTGAAAGGAGTCATCAAATCTAAACATCCATTAGATGCTTGGGAATGGAAAGAGGGAGGAACTCTCTATATATTAAGTGATTAAATTGCCCCATGCTCTGTGCTAGAAGCTTTACCTATGTGATCACCACAATAGCCCTATGAGGTGATGATAATATAACCGCCATAGTAATATTAATAATAAACATCTACTGAGCGCTTGCCATGTGCCAGGTACCAAGAGTTTTACATATATTAAGTCAATATTAAATGATCTCAAAAAAAAACTGAGTAACAGGGGCTACTATAACCCCCACTTTAGAGTTGAGGAAACTGAGGCTCAGAGTGAATATGCAATATTCTCAAAAGCCAGAAAGGTGAAGGGGCCAATACATATCACATAAGAAACAATTAGAGGATGCAGTAAGGAAAAGGAAGATTCAGAATGGAATCAGGTTGATGGATACCACCAAATATGTGAATGGCTGTCATTCAAAGGAGAGATTAGATTGGATTGGATACTCTGGTTCCAAGACTTCTTGCCATGATCAAGTGGAGGATACAGCCAGATATTCTGAGTTGTCCAAGACTTGAACAGTCTGCCTTATGGAACTGGGAACTCTCCAGCAAACTCTCCATCGCAGGAAGGTTCAAGTAAAATGGGGCAACAACTAGGTAGAGTAAAATGAGAAAAAGAATGCAACCTTTTGAATCTTAATCATCTGGGCTCAAATCCCAGCTTTGCTACTTATTATGCAACCCTTGGAAAGTTACTCTGTGCTAGTTTCCTCTTCAGTGCAAATGAGGCTAATGATGATTCCTGGTACACAGATAGCAATGTTGGGCACGTGATAAGCTCCGTGTAATGTATTACTCAGCAAACTGAGGGCATTTTGACAGCAAGTTTATATTTAGCACATTTCTAAGGTATGGAGCTCTAGTGTGCCCTCACTGGCTACATGAAAAAATACACACCTGATTGTTCTGTTTCCTTTCCTTTTATCTTTTTGACTTTTAGATGGATTGTATTATTGGGATTTTTATATCAAAGAACAGCACAAAGAGACCAAAAGTGAATATATTTAGGATATTGGCTCATGATTTTTGTTTCCATGAGACAGAATTCTAAACATTTACTTCATCCGGTGGTGGCTGCAGTGGGAGTGAGGGGCTTTCTAAATATTGAGGAGATGCTGCCTAACTTTTTACTTACTCATTCTGCAGTTTTCGTACTAGTGTGATTCATATGCAGAAGATCTTTTTTGTGGGTTTGTCCTTTTCTTCCATTTGTCTGTTGTGACATATTTTCCCTAAAATACAGCTGCCAGTTTGATCTATGTGATGCGTCAGCTGGAGGGCTATGAAATGCCTCTCTCAAGATTCAGCTGGCCCAATGGAGAAGCTTTGATTTTCTTTCCCAGCTGTTGTGTAAATTGGCTGCTCCTTGAGTGTGTTAGAAATAGTTTCTGTTTCATAGCATTTAATAGCTTTAGAATTACCAAAAATAGCTGCCATAATAAACATGGAAATGATAGCAGTCATTCATCTTCTTGAAGATAAAAGACACTTTCTTCTACGCATTTCACCCCCCTGACAGGTGAAAGCATCTATTGCACAATAGCTATAATTCCTAATTTGAATGAGGTATTTGGGAGGTTCTAGGAATCTTCCTTCTTTAATTCCTCCCTGCTTTTAATTTTGGTTGTTTCATTTCCTTATTTTTAAAAAAATTTTCCTTCTCCATGCACAAGTTATCTGCATGAAAAGAATCCTTCACTTCCTCAACTTTATACAGAACAAATGCCTAGATGCATATGGCACATGTTTTCTGGGCTAATGATGGTCTATTGCTAGGTAAAACAGAATAAGAAAACAGGAACCAGAGAAAAAAGGATACAGAATCTGAAATAACTGGTGGTTTCCCTATGATTACACCCAGTGCCCCTTCATCAACCACAAGTAACCCAGCCCATTTGTTCTCCTTTCCAATCCTTTCCAACCAGCAAGGTTGCTACAAAAATGAACTTTCTGTAAGGTCGGTGGTAAGGTCACAACTTTCATTACTGATTTTTGTAAATTGAATCTTTTCTCCTTTATTCCTAGAAACATATCTTCTCTTCTTTTATTTACTAAAAAAATCACTGCTTTGGAAAAAATGAAATTTCTTTAATAGACCCCAGAAATCTAATTATTTTTTTTACCAAGGATAAAGGCTTTCATTTTCTAGAGAGGACACAAAAGGCCTAACTGTAAATATCTTATGGAAAATATAACACATGGATTTAAATTCACACGCAAACTAAATTTACCTACATACCTGTCGTTTTGCAGGAGATTATATATTGTGTCATTGAAGAGTTGAAAACAAGATGATGCCTCTCTAGAAAAACTAAATACAAAGGCCATTTCCCAACTCTTATTAAAAATGGCCCTATCTTTAGTCAAATATAATACGCTTCTGATTCCAATCTGGCCTCCAGGTTATCAGTAAAGGTGTCCATTTGTGTTACTACACATCGTTTGATTTGACTCCATTTATTCTGCCCGAAAACATCCCAGTGAATCTAGCTTCCCGGATTCTTCTCCCCATTCTCAAACTTGAATTCCAGAAAGTGTTAAAAATAATATAAATGCTTACCCGCAATTAATAGACACAATACATACTTCCTTCTGGTCTAAGAGGAGGCAATCCACTTGATGTTTGATGAGTTTACTTAAGAAGACAAGTGGGGAAGTCACAGATTATTTCAACTTGATACCTGGGCACACTGTATAGCTTTTGGAAAGGAAAGGAAATCTATTGGTACCATGAAAGTTCTAAAAAAAAAAAAAAA
>JAQZBX010058417.1:0-17746 GCA_029593785.1 Cabassous unicinctus
GGGGGGTTGGCAATAGAAATTAATATACAGTACACGTGCGTATGCGTATGCGCAGGCGTGTCGAACAGTTATGTCCTGTTACCATTGATTGAATAACACCTTATGGTTGGTGATGCTGATGGATTAACCTTCAACTGAAGGCCTGGTTGACAAATTAATGCAAGGGTATTAAATGAATATGTCCTATGACCATTGACTGAATAACACCCCGTGATTGGTGATGCTGACGGATTAACGTTCAATTAGAATTCCAGCTACAAGTTAATTGACTGCGTTCAAGGCCAGTTTGAGGCCATAGGTGAGTCAGTGCAATAACCCCCTCAAAAATAAAAAATACCAAATGTATGGCAGAACAGGGATGCAAGATCACGGTTTGTTTTGTCATAAGTCCATCAAGATGTCTTATTTAATGGGAAGGAATGGACAGTTCTAGGTGAGATGGCCCTGAAGAAAGAACCAAATGCCAGATATAGTTCCAGTCTAGAAACCCCCATGGTTTATGGGCCTGGAGCGAGGAGAGGGACACGAGGTTGGCGGGTTGCTGGTTTCTCGGGAGTTGGTGAAGGGACCCCGGTTGGAGATGGTTCGTGTACGACATTTTACTGACACAATGTCTTATATGATATGCATGGGGTAGATAAATGTATGTATGATTATACATAGGATGTACTATGTAAGATTATTAATGTATAGTATGCTATGATATGCATGGGGTAAGTAATTTTATGCACGATTATACATAGAATATAATTGTGCAAGGAGTGTTATTAGGTGGTGATTTTATGTTATAAGTACTGTTTGCAAGGAGTAGTTTAAATAGAATATCAGCTTTGGCAGTTGATGGTGGAGCGATGGCATGTTTCCTCCTTGAGTGTCCTAGGAAGCAATTTGTTTCATTTATGGTTTACAAGACCATGGTAATAATTATACTACTGGGGCTGCTTTCATTTTATAATTTTGTTCTCGATGAGTCCGGCTAAAGGTATTAGAACAAGGATAATGGTGAAGTATGAGATTGATGCTACTTAGCCAATGATAATAAATGGGTGCTCAACTGGTTATCCTCCAATTCATGTTAGAATAAGTAGGTTAGCAACTAGTGTTCAGAAGAGGCATTGACTAATAGGTCAGAATATTAGGCTGCGTTGTTTTGCTGTATGGAGTATGGGGATGATTGCTAGGACTAGGATTGAGCAGAGTAGGTCTAGTCCTCCTCCTAGTTTGTTGGGGATTGATTGTAAGATTGCATAAGTGAATAGGAAGTATCATTCTGTTTTGATGTGAGTGGGTGTGCTTAGGGGGTTTGCTGGGGTGTAGTTGTCCTGGGTCTCCCAGGAGATCTGGGGAGAATAGTACTAGGGTTATTAGAAAGAAAATTGTGAAGAATAGGCCTACAATGTCCTTGATGGTATAGTATGGGTGAAATGGGATTGCGTCCATGCTTGATGAGATGCCTGTTGGGGTGTTGGACCCTGTTTCATGCAGGAATAGCAAGTGGACCACTACAAAGGCTGCTATGATAAATGGCAGGATTAAGTGGAAAGCAAAGAATCATGTTAGGGTGGCTTTGTCGACTGAAAAGCCCCCTCAGATTCATTCTACAAGATCGGTTCCAATGTATGGGATGGCTGATAAAAGATTGGTAATTACGGTAGCCCCTCAGAAAGATATTTGAGGATGGAGCCTATGAATGCTGTGGCTATGACTGTTAGGAGCAGGATGATACCAATGTTTCAGGTTTCTATAAATATGTAAGATCCATAGTATAGTCCTCGGCCTACATGGATGTATAGGTATATGAAAAATAGGGATGCTCCGTTAGCATGTAGGTAGAGGATAAGTCATCCGTAGTTTACATCTCGGCAAATGTGGGTAATGGATGAGAAGGCAGTGAATGTACCTGATGTGTAGTGCATGGCTAAGAATAAGCCTGTGAGGATTTGGATGGTGAGGCAAATACCTAGTAGTGAGCTGAAGTTTCATCATGCTGAAATATTGTTGGTGTTGGGAGATCGATAAATGACTCGTTAATAATCTTGAAGAGCGGGTGGTTTTTGTGGATGTTGGTCATTATTTCTTGTAGTTGAATTTACAACAGTAGTTTTTCATATCATTGGTCATGGTTGGCTCCATGCATGAACTATGATATATCTGGTGTTCTTGTTGACTGTAGTATTTGTTATTAGTTTTGTTGGTTTTTCTTCAAAACTGTCTCCTATTTATGGTGGTTTGGGGTTAATTGTGGGGGTTGGGGTTGGGTGTGGTATTTTAATGTGTCTTGGTGGGTCCTTTTTAGGGTTGATGGTGTTTTTGGTTTACTTGGGGGATATGCTAGTGGTGTTTGGTTATATCACTGCTATAGCTACATAGGAGTATCCTGAGACCTGGGGGTCAAAAGTTGTGATTTTGGGGGGTCTGTTTATGGGTCTGTTGTTAGAGGTGTTGATGGTTGTTTGGTTAGTGAGTGATGATGGGATAGGGTTGGTGTTTTGTAGCTTGAAGGATATGGAGGATTGGGTTGTTTTAGGGGGTAGTGATTTGACCTTGGTTCGTGAGGATTTTGTTGGTGGGTCGGCTTTGTATAGTTATGGTAGTTGGCTAGTGGTTGTAGCTGGGTGGTCTTTGTAAGTATTTTCATTGTAATTGAGATTACTCATGGGTGTTAGAGGAACAGTAGTATGGCTAGGGATAAAGAAATGAGGAAAGACAAGAAGTATAGTTTGATTTGTCCTTTTTGGTTGGATGTAATTATAGATGCTGAAAGTTGAAGTTGGGAGACAATTTTGAGGGTGATTTTTTCTAATCAGACTAAGTCTAGGAGTGAGGGTAGCTAGGTTTTGGCTTATTGATAGATTATAGTATGAAGTTAGTCGATGCATGGTGTTTGGATAGAATCCTAGGAGGGAAGAGAATGAGTGTGGTTGTGTTGGGTGGTTGGTTTGGAGGTTAAGTGTGATTTCATTTAGTTCCATTGCTAGGGCGAATCCTGTGATTGTGACAGCAAGTGCTGTTAGTTTTAGGTAGATTGGCATTGTGGTTTGTGGTATTAATAGGGGCGGAATAAAATTTGAGATTAAGAAGCCAGCAAAGATGCTACCTAGTGCTAGTCATTTGATGGGGTTTAGTAGGGCTGGGTTGTTTACATTAATTAGGATTAGTGTTGGGAATCATGGTTGGCCAAGGAGAGTGAAGAAGATGTGTCACATGCTGTATATGGCTGTGAAGGAGGTGGCAATTAGAGTAATTAAAAAGGCTCAGGCGTTTGAGTAGGATGTGTTTGCTGCTTCGATGATGAGATCTTTGGAGTAGAAGCCCGTAAGGAATGGTATTCCTGTTAATGCCAGACTTCCGATTATGAGGACAGTTGAAGTGAAAGGTATGGCTTTTAGTAATCTGCCTATTTTTCGAATATCTCGTTCGTTGTTTAGGCTGTGGATGATGGATCCAGAGCATATAAATAACATAGCCTTGAAGAATGCATGCATACAAATGTGGAGGAACGCTAGGTGGGGTTGATTTAATCCGATAGTGTCTATCATTAGGCCTAGTTGGCTTGAAGTTGAGAAGGCAATAATTTTTTTGATGTTGTTTTGTGTTAGAGCACAGATAGCGGTGAATAGGGTGGTAATGGCCCCTAGGCATAAGGTAAGTGTTAGTATGAGGGGTTGTTTTGTAGAAGTGGGTGGAATTGCACTAGTAGGAAGACCCCTGCTACTACTATAGTGCTAGAGTGCAATAGAGCAGATACTGGAGTGGGTACTTCTATGGCTGATGGTAGTCAGGGGTGTAGCTTGAACTGGGCTGATTTCCTGGCTGCAGCTAGTAGGAGTCCCAGTAGGGGTAAGGAGTTATTGGGGTTTAGTGTGAAAATTTGTTGTAAGTCTCATGAGTTTAGATGTAAAAGAAATCATGCTATTGTCACGATAAAGCCAATATCCCCAATCCGGTTATATAGGATTGCCTGCAGGGCTGCGGTGTTGGCATCTGTTCATCCATATCATCACCCGATGAGGAGGAATGACATGATTCTCACCCCTTCCCAGCCAATGAAGAGTTGAAATATGTTGTTGGCGGTCACTAAAATGATTATTGTGATAAGGAATAGAAGAAGGAATTTGAAGAATTGGTTGATGTGTAGGTCTGAGTGTATATACCATAGTGAGAATTCTATGATGGATCAGGTGACAAATAGTGTGATAGGTACGAAGGTGATTGAGAAGAGGTCTAGTTTGACGCTCAGGGATAGTTTTATAGTTTGTACTGTTATTCAGTGCCTGTTTAAGATGTATATTTCTTGTCCTGAGTGTAGGGATACTGTGGTTGGGATTATGCTGTTTAAGAATGCGTACGAGATAGTGGTTGTCACGTAGTGGGGGAAAAGCTGGGTTTTGTATGTCTTGAAGTAGGATAGTGCAATTGGGATTGTGAGGATGAAGAGGGTTATAACGGTTAAGGGGGCTATTAGGTTAATTACTTTTATTTGGATTTGCACCAAGTTTTTGGTTCCTAAGACCAACAGATTACTATTATTCTATAAAAGTAAGAAAGCCAGTTGGTTATAAGTGGTTGACAGGAGTTAGCAGCTCTTGTAATACTTTCTTGGTGAATAAGAATGCTTTAGATTCTGTTACTAGCTTCACAGTCTAGGGTTTTTGGTAAACTATATTCACAGTATAGGGATCCTAGGATGATCTTAGGGTTGATTGAGAGTAGTATAATTGGTAGGAGGTGTATTAGTATGAGGGTGTTTTCTCGTGTGAATGTTGGTTTAATGGTGTGGATGTGGTGGGTGAATTTTCCTCGTTGGGTGGTGATTAGCTTGTAGAGAGAGTATAAGACTGTGATTAGTATGTTGAGTCTTATAAGTATAATTGTGAAGTGTGACCAGGTGAATGTTGTGATGGCTACAAATAGTTCTCCAATTAGGTTAATTGTTGGAGGCAAAGCTAGGTTACTTAAGCTTGCTAGTAGTCACCATGAGGCATTAGGGGTAGGAGGGTTTGTAGTCCTCGAGCTAAAATTATGGTGCAGCTGTGAGTTCATTCGTAGTTGGTGTTGGCCAAGCAGAATAGTAGTGATGAAGTTAGTCCATGCGTGATTATTAGTGCTGTGGCCCCTATAAAGCTTCAGGGTGTTTGGATAAGGATGGCTATGATTACTAGAGATATGAATGGATAAGCTATATGTTCTGTGGTAGGGTCTAGGATTATTGTAATCCATATTATGCCATAGCCTCCTAGTTTTAGCAGGATGGCTGCTAGTACTATTGATCCTGTGATGGGTGCTTCTACATGTGCTTTCGGAAGTCAGAGGTGTAGGCCGTAGAGGGGTATTTTTACTATAAATGCTATTATGCATGCTAGTCATATAAGTTTGGATGTTCAGGAATGTGGTAGTATTGGACTTCAGTATTGGATGATGAACAGGTTTAGTGAGCCAATGGTGTTTTGTATGTAGATCAAAGTAACTAATAGGGTTAATGATCTGGCTAGAATGTAGAATAAGAAGAAGTACCCTGCGTTCAGTCGTTCTGCTTGATTTCCTCATCGAGTCTTGATGATGAGGATTGAGATTAGTGTGACTTCGAATAAGATATAAAATAAAATTAATTCTGTGGTGGTTAATGTAATGATTAGCAGTGCTTGAAGCAAGATGAGTATTGAGATATATAGTTTTTTCTGGGTAGAGTTTTCTTTGGTTAAATGTGATTGGCTGGCAATGATTATCAGGGATAGTAGTCATGTAGTAAGAATGACTAGTGGTGTTGAAAGTGGGTCGGTGAAGAATGTTGGTGAGAAGTTTAGGTTGGAGTTTGTCATTTGGAAGAGCATGGAAAGGTTGATAAAACTAATTAGGATGCTATGGGTGGTTGTGTTGATTCAGATTATGTTTTTTTTTTTTGTACAGTCAGGTTAGGGGGATGAGTATGAGGGTGGGAATGATTAGTTTTAGCATTGTAGTAGGTTTAGGTTCTGTACATGGTCTAGGCCATATGTGTGAGATACTATTACTAGTAGAGCTAGGACTATAGTGGCTTCGCAGGCAGCGAAGACTATTAGGATAATTAGTATTATGGTGGATATGGTGAAGTGGATGTTCAAGATTATTAGGGTAATTAAGACAAATAGAGACAATATTATGCATTCTAGGCATAGTAGGGAGGCTATTATATGTGATCGGTATACTAAGAGTCCTGTTAGGGCCATTATAAATTCTATAAGCATGTTTGAGTAGATTGATGGCATGTGGCAGCTATGAACTAAATCATAGTTTATTGAGTCAAAATCAGTTGTTTTAAATTAAACTAGCTACCATATTCAGTTCATTCTAGTGCTTTCTGAAGCCATTCATAGGCCAGTCCTAATGCTAAAAGGGAGATGAGGAATAGGGCTGTGATTAGCATAGGGATTAGGTTGTTGGCTTGGGAAGCTCATGGTAGTGGTAATAGAAGGGCAATTTCTAGGTCAAATAGTAAGAATGTGATGGCTACTAGAAAGAATTTTATTGAGAAAGGAAGTCGGCTGATCCTATAGAGTCAAAGCCGCATTCGTATGGGCTTGATTTCTCTGTATATATGTTTAATGGTGACAGTCAGAATGCGATAAGAACAAGTAAGGAGGATAGGGATGTGTTAATGATTAAGGTTACTGCCAGGTTTATTGTTCTATTTCGGATTTGTGCTGAAACTAATTGATTGGAAGTCAATTGTACTATTTAATACTAAGAGAACAGGATCCTCATCAGTAGATAGATACGTAGAGGAATAGTCATACTATGTCTACAAAATGTCAGTATCAAGCAGCAGCTTCATATCCGAAATGGTGGCTGGATGTGAAGTGGAATTTTAGTTGTCATATGAAGCATACAATTAGGAATGAGGAACCAATGATTATGTGGAGTCCATGGAATCCTGTTGCTATGAAGAAAGTGGATCCATATACACCATCGGAGATTGTAAACGGTGCTTCAAAATACTCTGAGGCTTGCAGTAGGGTGAAGTATACCCCCAGGGTGATGGTAATAAATAGGGCTTGGAGTATGTGTTTTCGGTGTCCTTCTATTAGACTGTGATGGGCTCAGGTGATAAACATGCCTGAGGCGAGAAGAACTGAAGTGTTTAAGAGTGGGACTTCGAGTGGGTTTAGTGGGTGAATCCCTGTTGGTGGTCAGCATCCTCCTAGTTCTGGGGTTGGAGCCAGGCTAGAGTGCTAAAAGGCTCAGAAGAATCCCGCAAAGAAGAAAACTTCTGATAAGATGAATAAGGTTATGCCGTATCGTAGTCCCTTTTGCATGATTGTGTGGTGGCTTTGAAATGTGCTTTCCTGAATTACATCTCGTCATCATTGATATATCGTTAAGAAGTTGATGGTTAGGCCTAGTGTTAGTAGAGTTACGGAGTTAAAGTGAAATCATATGGTTAGGCCTGATGTTATTAGTAGGGCTGATAGTGCTCCTGTGAGTGGTCAAAGGCTTGGGTTTACCATGTGGTAGGCATGTGTTTGGTGGGTCATTAGGTGTTATCATGTAAGTATAGGCTCACTAGGAGTGTGAAGACGTAAGCTTGAATAAGTGCTACCACGAATTCTAGGATTGTAAGTAGAATTAGGATGATAAATATGATTGAGGCTTTTGTGGGGCTAATGGACATTAGTGCAAAGGTGACGCCACCGATTAGGTGAATAAGTAGGTGGCCCACTGTGATGTTAGCGGTTAGTCGAACAGCTAGGGCCATGGGTTGAATAAATAGGCTAATGGTTTCAATAATAATAATTATTGGGATTAGGGGAATTGCGGTTCCTTGTGGTAGGAAGTGGGCTAGTGAAGCTTTGGTTTTGTGGTGGAATCCTGTGACTACTGTGCCAGCCCACAGGGGGGATTGCTATTGCCAGGTTTATGGATAGTTTTATCCACACCTCACAGGTCTAGGATTATGGATTCCAGGGCTGTTATGGTAACTCAATGACATTGTTAAGAATTCTATCTCCTTTTAGATTTCTGTTTTTCATACACATGGTCACAGACTAGCTACTGCACCTCTAGACACTTAATCCATATCCTACTAAGAAAACTGGGAGGAGATTTAGGGATGCCATACAAAGAAAAGTGTTGAATGGGTCTTTTTCAAAATTCACTTTTGTGAAGTATAATACCTATATAGAAAAGTGCCACAAGCTCAATGAATTTTCAAACAAACAAAAAAACCCCACAAATTTAATCCACATAACCCAAACCCCCCAAGAAAACCAGAAAATGGCCAGCCAGTAAGAATCTCTGTGCCCAATTACTGTAATCCGTTCCACCCCTAGGCATACCAAGATTCAGAATATTAACACTAAAAGTTTTATTTGTGTTTCTGACATTTAAATAAATGGAATCATAGAATATATTTTCTTATTTGTATAACTTATTTGTCTATCATGATATTTGTAATTCTGTCTTTTTTCTGTTTATAAAATAAGAGCTAATATGTTTTCTTAATAACCCATATAACAGACTGTAGATTACATCTCTCTGGCCAAATATGTAGCATATGGTATGGTAGGCAGAATAAAGTGCTTCCAAAAATGCCCATGTAAAAGTATGCTCAGATTCACTAACAATGAATGGAAATGCAATTAAAATATCCAGGAAACCTACTGCACCAATAAAAAATTTTTTGACAAATAAATTACAAATGCCCAGAGGTGGAGAGGATATGTTAAAATATGAAACCAGTGAATTACATAATGAAGGTGACTTGTCCAATAAGGGTCTTTACTCTCTGGTTTGTTTTGGGTATGCATACACCTGAGACCTAACATTCCTTGTTTTGGGAGTATCTGTCCAGAAGTAGGAGTTCAACTCACAACCTCTCCTGCATGTTTTGAGTTTTAACTATTACTACCACATTCCACTGGGATGAATACAGTGTAGGGAGGGAGGGACTCCTTAGGGAGTGTTCTCACTTTAGACAGCCTCCCTTTGAACCTTACCTCTGCCGCTTCACTACCTCTGTGACATTGAACTAGTTACCTACTTTCTGTCTTTCCTTCCCCACCTGTAATAAAGGAAAAATGATATTAAATTCATCAGAGTTACAAAAAATTAAATGACAAAATATGTATAAAAAGCTTAAACAGTGCTAACAAAGGATGCGTGGTCATTTTTAGTCAATGACTTTGAAGTTCTTTTCCAGGTCAAAGGTTTTCACTAATTGAATATGTTTTCATTTTTCAGGTCCAGACTCCAGTTTATACATACTCATCCACCAATCTATTTGTCCCACCATTCAACAAATATTATCTCAGCATGAACTCCATAACAAGATTTTTTCCTTTTTCTGCCTTGAACAACAGGAACTTATTGGGTCATCGTTTTGAGGCTAGGTGAAGTCCAAAATCAAGGTGTCCTCAAGAGAATGCTTTCTCTCGGAAGACTGGTATTCTGGGGCTGATTGCTAGAGGTCATTGGTCCTTGGCTTTTCTAGCACATGGCTATGCACATGGCAGCCTCTCCTGACTTCTCTGGATTCTGTTAATTTACAGCTCCTGACTGTGTTCCTGTGTCTTTATCTCTGTGGCCTTCCCTGTAGGGACTTCAGTAATAGAATTAAGATCAATCCTGATTCAGTTGGTCCTCACCTTAACTGAACTAACTTCCTTAAAAGGTCCTATTTATACTGGGTTCACAAACACAGGAATGGATAACTTTAAGCACGTGTTTTTCTGCGGTATGTAGCTCTAAACCAGCACAAAGGTAAATATAAAAACAAAGAAATAAGTACCCTGTAATCTTTCATTTTAATTAGAAATACTAAAATGAATTTATGACTTTTCTCTTTCAAAAAATATTTCCTAGCTAAATCCATTGTAAAAGCCTAGATATAAAGACAACCCATTAGCAATGATTAACTTTTGTGCCCAGATTGTGGTCTTTAAATACTACTTCCTGCTAAAAGGAAACAGAAATCCTTCAGGAAATGGCTGGTTCCAAGTCAAAGGGAAGGAAATGTGCTAAATTAAAATGAAGCATTTTGTGTCAGTTAGCAAGTACTCCAGGAAAACTGTGATCAGGTCAGAAGGACTTGGGAGGTAACTAATCAAGTAATGGGTACAGGTAATGATGACCAAGAGGTGCTAAAACTCTTACAGGAAATGTTGATAAGGCATATTAAAATGGATGGGACAGTATGTCATCCCTTGACTCACTGATCCATCTTTGTATCACCAAAAGGGGGGCAATGAGATACCATGATACTGATGGGAGACAATGGAACAGAGAACTACCTATGAAGTAATCTTTCATCAAACAAAACAACCTCATCAAGTGTCTAGCTCTCACTACAAAGATATAGGAAAGAGACAGGGGCAGTGAACAAAGGAAGATTAGCTAAAGACCAAGAAAATATATGAAAAGTATGGAATTTAGTTAATAATAATAATAAAAACAAAAAAGGCTCCCAATTCACTCTTCACTATATCTCTACCACAGAAATAAATAAACATGAGTATTTTTAACAGCATCTATTTCATTTGTGCTGATTCAGACTGGGACGTCAAACCCAAGGCACCCAAAAAATTAAGATATTTTAGGGAAAAAATATTTAAGAGACCCACCAACCAAATGCAATATGTGGACCTCTTTGGACCATGCTTTATGCAATTTTATTGTATAAAGACTTTTTGAGATAGGGAGAATTGAACACAGTATGGGTGTTAGGTGAGACTAAGAAATAATTTTCTTAGGTGTGAAAATGGAATGATTATTTTTGAAAATAGTCCTTATCTGTTGGAAATACATACTGAAACACCTATGTGTGAATTTACAAGATGTCTTGAATTTGCTTTAACATACTCCAGCAGAAAGTAAACAATAAAAAATGGAATTATAACTGAACCCAGAAGGGTAGAATATTGATAACCATTGAAATTGTAGGGTACATGTTACTATTCTCTCTACTGTTGTGCACGGTTGAAATATATATAATAAACATTTTCAGAACTACCAAAAGAGGAGTCAGCTGTGTCCCAAGAAAGGACAAAGTTAAAAGTGAAAAGTTGGAAAAGGGTATTCCATGCAAGATCTTTAATGAGCATTGCGGTTACAAAGATGGATGATATATAGACTTGAAATAAGGAAATGCATATTGCAATTAATAGGAAAATTCATTAAAGTAGTTGTGCCTCAAGGAAAGTGACCCAGATGAAGAGGGGAAAGTCTTTGAATTGATTTCATTCTCAAGAACTCAGAAAACATCTTTGTAAATGAGTTCCCAAGGCAACATTTCCAAAATTGGTGAACATACCATCAATTCAGAGAATAAACATGAAATGCATAAAAGGAAATTTATTTACATATATTTGAATGAAGTTAAAAGGAGAAATTCTAGGTTGCATATGTATTGGTAGAATAAAAATTAAAAAAAAAAAAAACAATAACAGTAACCATACGACTGTGCAGCTCTAGCATGGAAACCTAATGTAAACATTACCTAATGTAGGTAATAATGTTATTATAATTCATCAATTGTAACAAACATACCACATTAATGCAAGTGTTAATTATAGAGCCAGTATATGGAAATCTTTATTTTCTGCATGATTTTCTGTAAGTGTAACATCTTGAACAAAAAAGAATGAAAAGACAAGCTACATCGAAACCGTATTACTGAAACTGTTAAATATAGAGAATAAACACAGAATTCTTACAACTTAACAAGAAATTCAAAAAATACAATTAAAAATGGGCAAAAGATTTGAAAAAAATTATTTCTTCTAAGAAGATAAACAAACAGCCAATAAACATATGAAAAGATGCTCAACATCAGTAGTCATTAGGGATGAAGTACTGATAAATGCTAGACAGTTAATGATTCTTGGACACAGTATGCTAAGTGAAGGAAGCCAGACACAAAAAGTAAAATATTATATGATTCTATTCATATGACATATCCATAATTGATAAATCCATTCAGACAAAATGCAGATTGGTAGTTGTTAGGGTCTGGGAAAAGGAGAAAATGGGAAGTAAATGTTTAATGTGTCTACGGTTTCCTTTAAGGGTGATGAAAATGTTTTTTAACTATTAATAGATAGATGTATTGGTGGCACCACTTTGTCAATATACTAAATGCCACTGAATAATTCACTTTAAAATGGTTACCTTTATGTTATGTGAATTTCACCTCAATAAAATTTCTTGGAAAATAAAAGGAATGAAGACCTGTTACATGCTTTTACATGAAAAACCTTGAAGAGATCATGCTTGGTGAAGTAATACAGATACAAAAGGGAAATGTATGATTCTGCTCATGTGAAATACTTAGAGGAAGCATATTAATAGAAAAAATAGTAGATTACAGTTTACCAAGAGACTGAGGGAAAGGGAATGGAAAATTATTGCTTAAAAGTTTCAGATTTTCTGTTTGAGGTGATGCAAACTGTAGGTAATGTATGCTAATTATAGTGCAATATTCTGAATTCATTTTTGCCAATAAATTGTATAATTGGAAGGGATAAAATACAAAGTTTTGGATTGTATTTATGTTTCTACAATTAAAATTTAATATATATATATTAATTTTCTTTTTAGTCTAAAAAATAAATTATACTGGATCTATTAAGTAAATTAATTGAATATCCTTTAAGAATATGGGGGTAAATTAAATAAGACATTCACAATAAGGTACATGGTACACAAAAATCTCTAAATATATTTCTTATAAATAGCAATCATTTTATAGATGAATGAATAAATCATATCTTAACTTGTGTTGTTGCAAGCATAATATTCCTAATTGCTTTGGAATAGCACACTGAACTAAAGAGTTGTAGCATCCATGGTTTTACATCAAGTGAATACAGTTCTCCACTTTGTTGAAAGAAGAATAGTAATTTTCTGATGGCAACTATTATGCATGTATCCTTAGCCCATGTCTGTGCTTTGGAGAACAAAGAGACCTAATCTTTTGGGATGGGAACCCTAGTGTTAACTTTTGGATTAAATTTTAAGTCAATGGATATGGTAAGATGTTACAAGGTTAGAAGTATGGATGGCAAGAGAGTTCTTGGATGAGGAATAATAAAACCTGGATTCCCCTGACTCTTAACTGGTGTTTGGAGAACAGAGAATAAGTAAGAAAAACTTTCATTCTGTCCAGACCAGGTTCCCACAAGGAAATGATTGCTCAGTGATTGGAGCAACAAGAGGGAAAGGTGCCTAATGAGCAGATATAGGGAAGCTGTAAATATCACCTCTGCTGCTTTTATCTTGTGAAACCTTGGGCTGGACAGCACATGATTGTATCTTTTGGGGGTCCTAAGTCTGCTTTGGTGACTGATGCCTGACTCTTTCCTGTTGTCTTATTTGGGGATAGAGCTTCATTCAACATCACCAACCATCCAAGGAGAAATTACTACTTCCTCAGAAAGACCTTCTTACAGATTCCATCAGGTGAGTCAGAGAGCCCAGTAGATCCTGCAGGGAAGAGTCAGGGTGGATGGAAGCCAAAAGCTTTTACTTGAGCTCATCTGGGAGCCAATCCAGCCTTTTTCCCACTTGCTCAGTTAATGAAAGTTTTTATTACTATTTTAAAAAGTAAGTGTCCATTTGAACCAGCAATGCAGGGCTTATTCTGGATGAATAAGAGATGGGAATGGAAGCCCATTTAGAAAAGGGAATTGCAGCATAGAGCAATTCCAGGAAAAGGAGAATATCTGCACAATGGGCTTTGCTGTTAAATGGGAATAGGGATATGGAGTATTAGCAGTGGCAGAATGTACAGTGAAGTGAGGCATTGCTTTAACATTTCACATGAGGCATATTTAAGTAAGTGTCTGAAATGATGGGAAATATCCAGTTGAATTAGATATATCCTTGCAATAGCATTTCTCAAGACATATATTCTTACACTAGTTTTTCACCTAAAAGGCTATTTTTATTTAATGGGTGGATTGGGATATACTACAACATTTACTTGGCCATTATTCTTTTATAGATGATATTAACTATAATTTTATTGGTCATTTACTCTCCTCATTATGAATTATTTATTCATTCTTTACTTTTATATAATAGGGCCTCATTTTCTTCATCTTGTTTTTATAAAATGATCTTCAAAGAAGTGCAGGTTTTTCTCCAACTTTGCTCTTTGTCATTTTCTTTTTCTATGTCTGTATAGATGTGTTTGTGGGAATGTGTGAAAGTCCTTCAGTGTTACATATGATGTTTCTCTCATTGCTTTTCAAACTTAGTAATTTCTACTTCCATTGAGTTAATAGATCACCTTTTTATAATTATTGCCACCTGTCTTTCCTATCTGTTTTCCTTATTGTGTCTTTTGGCCTTTTGTGGTTAGAGCCATCTTTGAAATTGCATCACCTTCTGTCATCATTTGGAAGGTAGTTTTCTTTCCATTGGACTACTGGTTGCCTTTATTCTTTTCATAATCTAGAATAGAGTCTGAGAGATGCAGAAATAATAAGGCATTTGAGAGTAAGTGAATTATGTGCCTTACCTCATCAGCAGTGATAATCAGTTCTTTACCATGAGGATGGAGTGATGCTGAGGTTTTCACATGTATTGATTATGTCTGCTAAATATCATAGGAGGATTGGTGACATAATGCCTACTATATAGGTAAAAACCTTAAGATACAAAATTTACCATCTAATATATTGCACATCTGAGACTCAAATTCAGTTTTATCTGATTCCAAAAATATTGCATTTAATATCATTTAAAAAGACTTCAGATGCTTCACCCAAAAAAACCCAACATTTTAAAAATTGTTATATATTTTCAATTGTGAAATGTTTATTTCCATTGGTCATTTTACTCTTGGAAAATTCATTCTGTTAAGTGTCTTATTGTAAAAAGATATCACTACCTTTGCCTTTTGAATGAATTACTTTTTGTTCTTTTATTAGTTTTTCTAGGCTTCAAGGGGATATTATGGGACTCACAATGCTGTCAGAACCAAAGAATGTTTTCTTCATCAGAGTCTCAGGGAATACCTGAGTTTATGTCTTTCCTTTTCCTTCAAGTCCTTTGAATTCCTTCCTTTCTCATTATTGAAAAAAATTTTATGTTTCTTTAAACAAAGAGCAGAAAGTTACCATAACAAAATGGAGCAACATGTTTACACGTCCAAGGAAGACTTGTCAGCTGGAATTTCAGAGCACCATTTCTTAATATTTGGGGAATAGAAAATAAAATATTGTCAACTTTGATTATATTTACTCCTGGGATAATCAGTGTGACTGGGTGTGAGAAGAGAATGGTGGTAATTTGGCCCTAAGATGCCAAAGTGTGCATTCTGTGTGTGCATGTGTGTGATGTGCATGTTTCATGGGGTATGAACATTCATCAGAGCAGGGGTATCTGCCCTCATGTGTTGCAGTATGTGTCTCCTATAAAACAGAGTATGGAAAAAATCCTACAGATGGCAATTGGACTAGTTCCATTCCATTTGGTGGGATAGCTTTGCAAACAAATTATTAAAGTGTGAGATATTCACCATATGGATAAAGGACTCCCTGAGTTTGAAGTTGCAGCAGCAGCAAGGCTGCCTTGTTCATAAAACTTCTATGAATCCATCTCTCTTCACTGTCCTCTTACTCATTTCCATGCTACACTGGCTACCTTGTTCACCCTGCAAATCTGAAACAAGTCATGTTTTGGGTCTTTCCCCTGGATGTTCTCTCTTCTGGTCCAAACTTCCCCTTATATCCTCATGTCTCCTGTCTTCTCTTCCATGAGGTGCCTCTTCACATTTCACATCATATATGGGTCTTTCCTGAATACCAAGTTTTAAATAGCATGCCCACTTCACTCTGTTTTTACCTGCTTTCTTTTCCTTAAAGTAACTGTGATCAGCTGATTTGTAGTATGATTGTGTTTACATTTGCATATATTATTTCTTCCCTCCCCAGTGTCTTATTTGTTTTCTATTTATTTTCAAAGAAGCTTTATATTACAGACAAGTCACATAGAAAATATAGGCCATTCCCATATACCTCACCCACTCCCCCTCTCACATTTTCCCCTATTAATAACATCTTACATGAATATGGTATATTTGTTACAAGTGATGAACAGATATTGAAGCATTGCTACTAACCATGGTCAATGGTTAAATTTATGGTTCACATTTTGCACCGTACACTTTAATAGGCTTTGATAAAATGTATAATGGCCTGTATCTGTCATTGCAAGATTATTTAGAACAATTCCAGTGCCCTAAAAATGCCCTGCTTTCCACCCATTCTTCCCTCCCCCTCTCCTGTGGAACCTACAGTAACCAGGATGTTTAAATTTTTGAAGAATTAGGTTTATAATTACATGCATTAATATTGAGGGTTTGACATATTGGTCAATTTTCTTTTCCATAAAGCACCTGTAATCAGCTGATTTGTAATATGATTATGTTTTTATTTGCATATATTCTTTATTTTCTGAGTTTTGGTGCTTTTGCATTACAGCACTGTGGACGCATTGCCTCGACTATACATTTATCTTAGACACAACTTGATATTTATTGCACAAATGAATAAATTTCTCATAAAATCTGTAGAGTTCAATAATGCTTGAGAAAACCTGAGATTTTGGCAAGTAATTCCTATTCTGAAGTAGCACTAGAAATATTATAAAGGGATGAGATCCATATAATAATGTAGATATTAAAATTTTCCTAAAATCGGTCATTTTTAGCATTTCTATTCGTATAGTTCTACTTTTTTATGTGAAAATTAGCCAAGTTCCTTTTATATTTCCTGTTAGTCACATACTTCACATGGGACCTGGAAATGAAACACAAGTTTCAGAATTTCTTCTCCTGTGATTTACAAAGGATACAGAAATACAGCACCTCCTCTTTGGGCTATTCCTGTCCATGTGTCTGGTTGCCTTCACTGGGAAACTTCTTATCATCCTGGCCTTCATCTCAGACTCCCACCTCCACACGCCAATCTATTTCTTCCTCTCCAACCTGTCCCTTTGTGACATCTGTTTATCTTCTACCACTGTGCCAAAGATGCTAGTGAACTTCCAGGAGCAGAGCAGAGTCATAACCTATGAAGAATGCACCACACAGATGTATATTTTTGTGCTCTTTGTAGGGTTAGATGACTTCCTCCTGGCTTTGATGGCCTATGACCACTTTGTGGCCATCTGTCATCCCTTGAACTAAATGGCCATCATGAACCCCCAGTTCTGTGTCCTGCTGGTTCTGGGGACCTGGACCATGACTGTTATGCAATCCTGTTTACAGGGATTAATGGTATTATGACTGTCCTTTTGTACACATGTGGAAATTCCCCACTTCTTCTGTGAACTTTGTCAGATGGTACAACTTGCCTGTTTTGACACTTTCTTCAATTACTTAGTGACATATTTTACAATTGCAGTGCTGACTGGGGGTACCCTAGCTGGGATCCTTTTCTCTTACTATAAGATTATTTCCTCCATAAGTGCAATCTCGTCAGTTCAGGGAAAGTATAAAGCATTTTCCACATGTGAATCTCATCTCTCAGTGGTCTCCTTATTTTATTGTACAAGTATAGGGGTGTACCTTAGTCCTGCTGCTCCACACAAATCGCATTCAGGTATACCAGTCTCGGTAATGTACACTGTGGTCACACCAATGTTAAACCCTTTCACCTACAGTCTGAGGAATAAAGACATAAAGTGGGCTCTGAAAAAATGCTTTGGTAGGAAAGCCTGCAAAGTGTTATTTTCCTGTATCAGCTGAAAGGCTGGTTTTAGCATC
>JAQZBX010058418.1:0-17741 GCA_029593785.1 Cabassous unicinctus
TGTAAAAATTCCAATGGCATTATTTTCAGAAATGGAAAATCCCATACTAAAATTCATATATAAATTTTAAGGGACCTAGAATAGCCAACACAATCTTGGAAAAGAACAAAGTAGGAGGACTCATACTTCCCAATTTCAAAACTTACTACATAGCTACAGTAATCAAAACAGTGTGATACTGGCATATGGACTGTGGTAGTTTGAAAACTTTTGTGGACCCCAGAAAATTCTGTTCTTAAAGCTAATCCATTCCTATTGTAGGTGGGACCATTTGATTAAATTACTTCAGTTAAGGGCCATTGATTAGATTGTGTGACCTGGGGGGTGGGGAGTGGGGGAGGTATCTTAATCCTCTTAACTGGATTCCTTTATAAACAGAGGAATAAAAAGCCATGGATACAGAAAAAAACTGCAGAGACAGAGAGAAGACTCCAGAAGATGAAATCAATGAAGCCAGGAGAGAGAAAAAAGCCACAGATGGAGCAGCCCAAAGCAGAAAGCAGTGAGGATCAGAGGAGACGGAAGAGATGGGCGTTGCCCTGTGGCTCATTGCCCACAGCTTCAGCTCAAGGAGAAGGAATCTTTAGATGATACTGCCATGTACCTCATTGCTCACAGATGCAGCCTGAGGAGAAAGGATCTCCTGATGATGCCTTGAGTTGGACACTTTCACAGCCTCAGAACTGTAAGCTTTTAGCCTAATAAATCCCCATTGTAAAGCCAACCCCTTTCTGGTATACTGTTCCCAGCAGCTTTTAGCAAACTGAAACATGGTAAGGCATAAAGACCAATGGAATAGAACTGAAAATCTGGAAATAAAGCCTCACATATATGGTCAATTGACTTTCAACAATGTCCCAGGACCATTCAAAGCGGAAAGAACAATCTCATCAACAAATGGTACTGGGAAAAGTGGGTGTCGACATGCAAAATAATGAAGTTTGATCCTTACCTTATATGCAAAAATTAACTCAAAACTGACTTAAAAAAACTAAATAAAAGAACTAAAAGGAGTATACAATTCTTAGAAGAAAACACAGGAACAAATCCACATGACTTTGGATTTGGCAATGATTTCTTAAATGTGACTTCAAAAGCATAGGGTTTTATAAAAATAAACTGGACTTCATCAAAATTAAAAACTTTTGTGTATCAAAAACACATCAAGAAAGTGAAAAGATAATCCACAGAATGGAAGAAAAAATTTGCAAATCATATACTTGATAAGGGTTTAATATCCAGAATACAGAAAACCATGAAAAGATGCTAAACATCATTAGTCATCAGAAAATGATGAGATACTACTTCATATTATTATTTTTTAAGTGAAAAAGAACAAGAGTTGGTGAGGATGTGGAGAAATCAGGAATCTCATGCATTGCTGGTAGGAATGTAAAATGGTGCATCCTCAGTGGAAAACAGTTCATTAGTTCTTCAAAAAGATTACACATAGAATTACCATATGACCCAGCTATTCCACTCCTAGTTATAGACTCAAAAGAACTGAAAACAGGGGCTCAAAAGATACTTATACAATAATGTTCATCGCAGCATTTTACACAACAGCCAAAAGATGGAAACAACCTAAGTACCCATCAACACACGAATAGATAAATAATACATCATAGATACATAAAATGGAATATTATTCAGCAATAAAAAGGAATAAAGTTCTGATACACACTATAACATGGATGGACCCTGAAAACATTATATACTTAAGCCAGACACAAAAGGAAAAATATTATATGATTCCATTCATATGAAGTATCTAGAATAGGCAAATTAAGGGAGAGAAAGTATATTAGAGGTTACCAGAAGCCTGAGGGAGGGAGAAATAGGGAGTGCTATTTAATAAAGTTTCTGTTTAGGGTGATAAAAATTTTTAGAAAATAGTGGTGATGGTAGTACAACATTGTGAATAAAAGAAACACCCCTGAATTATAAATATTTAAAAATGGTTAAAATGAAAATTTTTGTTATACTTTACCATAATTTTTAAAAAACAGTTTAAAAAAGAAAAATGAAACCAAAGCTTAATGGAGAAATGGCTGATTCTAGATCTGGAACAAGAAATAATACAGAACAAACCTGGCACATATTGTTATACCAAAAAGTAAGGATCCTATCAAAGACTGCTGCAAACTAGTCCTGTCAAAGTAATTCAGGATCCAACTTGAAGGATGTCCAATAATCAAAGATGGGACAATTAGGGAATTAAAAAGAAAGATAACTGCAATGATTGAAAGATATCAAGTATGTTAAATTGATTAGTTAATAATCATATTGAGAAAGAGAAAGCATGTGCTTATCAGTCTCCCCTGGAAAATATTAGGGAACCAATTTATTATTCTGAAAACTGATTAAAACATACAAACAAACAAACAAAAGAATTAATTATTAATCCTGACTTTTCTATATGTAATATAACTTGGGATAAACTAATAGTTGATGGCGTGTTTGTTAGAGAAAAATTTTAGCTAGTGAATAAAGAAGAAATAATACAATTAGGATAGTACAATTGCAATCCCCACTGCAGTAAATGATTTAGGCAATGATTTCTAAGGGGTTGATAAAACCATTAGGAAAAAAAACTGATTAGAAACTTTAAAATGAATGGATCAGGCTGACAGTCCCCGAACCCACTGATCAATCTAAACATCACTAAAAAGTGAACCAGGTACTGCTTCCTAATGTGATGCAATAGGAAGCACACAACCCACCTCTAAAGTATTCTAATTTTTAAAAATTAGAATTTAATCAAGCCTCTAGATCTCTTAATCAGTTTACAGCAAATACAGGGGATAGATTAAAATATTGAATAACACCACAGGAAGGGAATCAGCAAAATCCAGAATATAGAAATTTATGCATGACAAATAAGTCCACTTTTTCCAATGACATTAAAAACAGCAAGAAAAAGAAACCTGCAAGAAAATAAAAGACAGAGGAGGAACCTATAGATTAAAAGAGGGTTAAGAGATATCTCCACCAAATGCAATGTGTGGAATCTGATTCGAGTAAACAACTATAAAGAGAGAAATACTCAGACAGAAAGAAAGACAATCAGGGAAATCTGAAAATTGACTTGATATTTGAGGATAATATTAAGGAATAATTATTGTGTACTCTAGTTAACTTGGGAGGAATAAAGAGTACTTGTTTCAAAGAGCTATACTGCTATTTTTACAAATAAAATATATCTTGGATTTGCTATGAAATATTCCAGGGGAAGGTACAACTGAAACAACATTGACTATATATCGATAATTGTTGAAGCTGGGTGATTAGTGAATGGGTATTCCTTATACTTCTATTTTTGTGTGTTTAATTTTTCCATAATAAAAAAGTAAAAGAAAAAATTCTGGCAGCTTTTACCCTAGGCAGTCTAGATCTATATTTGTACTGGTTACAGCAGTTAAAATATTTTTTACCCTCCCTAGGTGATATGCTTATCAAAAAATATCCTGCATGCGAATATTCTCGCTGTCCTGATTTTGTGATAATCAGGTAGGCTAAACATTCGCCATATTAGAAACCATGCATGTGTCCCCAGACCTAGTTTTTCTCCCTAGGTCTGGTTTTTAGAATGCTGGTGATAAAGTAAGCCTGATTTAAATATGACCATCCTGTATGGGAAATGACTGTAACCCTAGGCATCTTTGGTCAACCTTAAGAGATATAGCAGGGGGACGGATGTGGCTCGGCTGGTTGGGCATCCGTCTCCCATATGGAGGGACCTGGGCTCGATCCCCGGGACCTCCTGGTAAAAATTTTAAAAAAAGAAAAATATAGAAGGCACTGTCAGGCCCCGCAAGTGGGTGTGCCCCCAAGACCCCGTGCGCAGGTGTGCCATCAGGCCCCAAGAAGCCACGCAGCAAGATGATGACGTAACAAGAGAGTGACATAAGGGAGAGCCAAGACGAGATGCACCGAAAAACCAGGAACTAAGGTGGCGCAGGTGGTAGGGCGCCTCTCTTCCACATTGGAGGTCCCAAGGATCGAATCCCGGTGAAGACAGGAGGAAAAGGATGAGAAGGGAGGGCAGGAAACAGACACAGAGAATTGCCCAGCGAATGGACACAAAAACAGCAAAAACGGGGGGAGGAGGGTAAAAATGGATAAAAGTAATTAAATAAATAAATCTTAAAAAAAAAAAATATCCTGCTAAAACATGGGTCCTGCTTGCCCTATGTTACACTAAAAATGACCATAGGAAACCTCAATGGTGGCAGGATATCAGATGAGACCTGGTCATGATCTTGCTAGTTGAATTAAGAAATGAGTAAATTGCTTGAACTCTGTAAGATATTGTAAGATATTTTTAAAACCCATTTTAATGGTCCATTGCTAGAATTTCTTCAGCAGACATAGGAGTGTCCCTGTAAATTTTTAAGGTAGATGCTATGTAAATGAGTCAAGAGGAGGAAAATAGTAAAGTTAACTTAAGAGGTATCAATTTAGGGGTTTTTTGTTTTTTGTTTTGTTTTGAGGAAATAAGGAATGTCAGTGGGAAGCTAGGTAGACCTGACATGTAATCTTCCATCTGTCAAAAAGGAGAAAATACACTCTAGCAGTTATAGTAGCTTTAGGTTTAGCCTTGTCTCAAATCAACGATTACTGTAGGAATGGAGGGCTAAAAAAATGAGTTCATTTTCTTGTAACAGGAGAAGATACAAAATGCAAGTCAAAAGGAAAGGTTATTGGACAAGTGTATAAGGTGCTTTCCCAAAGACTACAAAGGCTATCATCTGATACACATGAGTATCCTTAGTTTTCCCAGACTAAGAGCTTTCTCATTTGTAGGAAGTGAGATTTAAGTAAGTGCAAGAATGAAAATAAGTACTGCTGAAATGGGGAGAGACTCTGCAGATTAAAAAAGCTCCTATCCATGATTCTCTAGTCAGTAGTAAACTGAGGAAAAAACTGAAGTTTTCTCTAATTGTGGAAAGAATACTGGCTTCAGATTTCTGCCAAGCTTTAACACTCATCAGTTGATTCATTCTAAGTAAACTGCAAACTTCCTTGAGCTTCAGCCTCTCTATTTGCAAAATGGAAATAAAACCTATCCTGTCCTCCCATGGGGGTAAGCAAAGATTGAATAAATGTAGGGTAAATTCAGAAGAAAACTATAAATATTATACAAAAAGCTATATTACTATTGGCCAAAGTGACAGATAGTAGGAACCACATTAATCACCTAAAAAGGTACAGGAATAGCTGCTTTAAGAAATAAAACTATGCTGACTCAAGAGATAGTGAAAGACATTAAGGCTACTGTCTACAAAGAGGTTAATATTTTTAGATCTAAATCAAATGCTGAAGGATGGCTGAGGGAAAGAAAAGACCGCTAAGGAGAAAAGGAAGCATTTAGCTCAGGATTTACGTCTCTGAATTTACCACTCTGTAGAGAAGTTGAAAGCAAACCAACCCCCCCCCCAAAACAAACAAACAAACAACAACAACAAAAACAAATGCTAAAGGTGTAAGGAAACCCCAGGGACTCTTAAGTTAGGCAGCAAGGTGAGTCTTGGCTCTTACACTGTATGAATATAGTTCAGGTGTGTATGTGTGTGTGAGAGAGAGAAGGAACTAGAGGGAGAGAATGAATGAATGAGAAAGTGTGTGTGTGTGTTTAGGGGCAGAGGTACCATCAGAAAGAATGGGATGGTTTACTTATCCCAGCTGCAACCATACTCCAATACTCCCTTTCTGAATTCCTTTCTTCTCTTCCTCCAACCCAACTACACCATAGGACAGAGCTATGTTAACGGATGGAAGGAGAGAGGGAATAGCATTTCCCCATATCCCGACTAATGTTTAAATTTCCAAGTAGTCAAGGGTGGTACTCTAGAGCATAAATGGAAAAATAGAGTCCCTAAGGTCATGAAGTGTGGAAGAAGAAGGGGCAGGGACGGCAAGACTCACATTATATCCAGCAACCCAAGAGAGGATTGAAAAGTTTGCAAAAATGACAATCATTGAAGACTTGCATCAACTAAAACAGCTGACGAGAACACTCTTTCTGACTTTGGAAAATTTATATCAAGTTTGTTTAAAGAAAATTCAACCTAAAAATGTAAAACATCCTCAGATGATACCAAGAATATTGTTACTTTTATTCATATATCCACTGTAATTGGGTACTTTGGTCAAAAGTGAAAGATTTTAAGATATATTTTCAAGATAACCTACCTGCAACTGCATGACCACATAGTTGAATCGATCATTCCTCCCACAGCCAATAAATCTACAAACATGGTCTTTCCCTGGATTAAAAAAAAAAGAAAGAAAGAAAGAAGAAAGGGTTATACTATGTTTTCTCTTCTGAAAATTAATAATTTGTTTTTCTGTATGGTATTTTGTGATCAAATATGAAGGACCTGTCTTTAGGATCTTAAGGGTAGGAAATTTGTATAATTCAAATTTTCTACCCACTCCACCCCCTGAAAAGCTTTCTCAGTAGTAAAGTAAGTATTGAGCAAAGA
The DNA here is from genome assembly GCA_029593785.1 of Cabassous unicinctus. Taxonomy (NCBI): domain Eukaryota; kingdom Metazoa; phylum Chordata; class Mammalia; order Cingulata; family Chlamyphoridae; genus Cabassous; species Cabassous unicinctus. Next base: position 6,489 of record JAQZBX010058418.1, read on the forward strand.
AATAAAAAAATAAATATATATGAATAAGGGAGCAAATGAATGTTAATATATTTAGGAAGAAAAGAATTAAGATACCATTTCAGATAAACCTGCCCAGACAATATACATATGAAAGCAACAGAAAAACAATAAATAAGAACTATGTTAGAAATTAAAATTCTGAATTTTAGATATGTTCTGCATTCACTAATACATGACTTGAGCAAGTGGTTTAATCTTTATGGGTCTCACTGATTTGAATTAGATTCACAACATGAATTCCATGAGTGAAATCCAAGAAGGTGTCTATTGGGGTGCAGAAGGGAGGTATAGCAGACAGAAATTTAGGGCCCCACTGCTGATTCAAAAAAGCAGGCAAAGGTCCCAAAAGAGAATCAAGCTTAGTGGGTTTCAGGTACAGAAAAGAGCACAGTAAGTGAGGGGAGGGAGAAGAGAGTATGAAGGTGTTGGAGACACAGGAAGGAACCTGAACCACCCTTGGACTCCATGATGAAGAATTTGAATATTTACAGCCCAATGTTTTCAAACACAGATGCTTATCAAAATCAACTGGGAAACTTTTTAAAGATTCCTACGCCTATACTGATCCAGAACCTGTGAGAGAAGATGCAGAATATGAGCTTTTCATACATTCTCTAAATGATTCTAAAGTATCTGGTCCATGGGTAGCTCTTTGAAACCTATTGCTGGGTAATGAAAAGTATCTAAAAGAATTTAAGATAAGGAAAAATGTAGCCAAACACTGCATTATAAAACATCACTGTGGTGGCAATGAGGAGGATAGGTTAGAGAGAGATGAATTCTGGAGGCAAAATGGCAACTTTGGGGATAGTTACAATATTCCAGAGGAGAGAATAAGGGTTTGAACAAAAGAGAAAGGCTGAGGAAATAATTTTTGACTGGAAATGGGCAAAATTAGATGAAAAGTTGCACCAAAATAATAGAATATAGTAGGTTGTAAATATTTTTAAGGTTAGAATGTTGAGTTTGAGGACAACCAGTTGATTTTAGCAGACAAATGTAATTCCAGGCCTGGTACTAAGATGAAAAGGCTGAGCTCCAGAGGTAGATCAGGGAACCATTAGTTAATAGAAGGTAGATGGAACCACAAATGTAAACGGAAGAATACCAAGTGAAAGAATAAACAATGAGAAAAAAAGAGTCCTAGGAAAAATTTTTTAGAAATGCAACATCTAAAGCATGAACGAAAGTAAAAGAGCCCATGAAGGATGTGGGAGAACAGCTTGAGCAGTAAGAGGAAACTTTGAAAAAGGAGTGTAATAGAAACTAAGGGAGAAGAACATTTCAAGAAGGTAGAAGTGGAGAATGATAAATGCTATAGAAAGGCAGAGAAATTGCTCACTAATAAAAACAATGAGGAAGTCACTAGCAAGAGGAAGGTGCAGAAGCCAATCTATAATGGGTTAAGGAGTAAATGTAATAGAAGGCAATGAGCAGATACAATCTTCAAAGAAATTTGGCTTTGAAGGAAGAATAGTGAAAGACCAAGAAATAGAGGGTCAAGATTTGGTAGATTGATGTGAAATACATGGTAGCACTCAAAAAGAAATTCTTCACTGACTGACAAAATATATATGCATTCAGATTCATTTTAGTTATTAATTCAAAACTCTTCTGCATCTTGGTTATTAACATATTGTTCACTTATTCCTTGTTCCTTGGCTGAAAAGGGGAAGAATTAGCAAGACTGGATGCAATGGGAATAATTCATAATTTGTATAATGCCATGTTGATCACTTCACATGCACTTCACATATATTTCTAAACTTGGGTTATCTAGTAAATTGTAATGAGAATGAAAGTAGAAAAGATGGTCATTCACAACTTATTTTTTTACTCCCCTTCATAGAAACAATAAAAAATCATTTTTAAAGTGTTTTCCTTTTATTTTCCACTCTTCATAAGTCCACCTTTCTATCAGGTAACGTTTACATGCAGTACCTCCATTACAAAGACATTTCAAACATCTAAAAACAAAAGACCTGTTGGAATATCCCTTCTACAATATTTTTGTGATAACATATATCAAAATACTATTTACCTCTTGAGACTATAGTTATCTTAATTTAAAAGAAAAAATTAAAAAGATTGAAATCAAATGAAACTTAGCCCCTTTATTGGGTAACCAAAATATAAAATCAGCAGCGAACTTTCCAAGACTCACCAATACATTTTAATTCCTTTACATAAGAGCTTAAAGAGCTCTTATCTCATATTTTATGGCATAGTGTACTACTGCTCTTATATTTTTGATATATGCAATTAATAAACCTACTTAACATAGTTCAATAAAAATGTACAAATTTTTAGAGGAGGGACAAACTACAATTTAATTGAAGCAGTAACTCTTCACTATCACTTAGACAAAGGAATCATTAAAATAGGTTTTATAATAACTAGTATAAATGGAACTATCACTCCACAAGTACAGCGATGTGGCCATGGAACCCCTCCTAGAAACCCCGAGGAAAAGATCCCCACCAGAAGGCTGCTGGAGGAATCCTGTGAGAACCCAGCTATGAGAACTCCATTTGGAAAGAGATTTTGTCTGGGGTTAAGGGAAAGCCCCGGATAGCCACAAATACAGTGAACCCTAATGCAAACTATGGACTATAGTTAATAGTACAATTATAATAACATTCTTCCTTCAATTGTAACAAAGGTATCACACTAATGTAAAGTATTAATAAGTGTGTATATAAGAACTCTGTATTTTCTGCATGATTTTTCTATAACCCTACAACTTCTCTAATAAAAAAATTATATAAAAAGGTCATTAAAGTGTAAAAAATTAAATAAAAAAGCAATAAAACATTACAAAACACATAAAATAATAATAATATAAGCTAAACAATCCCTGGTTCATGGAGAATGATAAATAGTAATTAATATCATCATCATTACATGATAGGTACAAATTGCTTTCCAATGTGATTTAGCAATTTACACTTCTAACAGGACACAAGTGAGTTCTTATTTCTCTATATCCTCACTAATATTTGATATTGTCATATTTTTTATTTATGCCAACATGATGGGTATGAAATGGTGTCTTGTTTTTAACCTGCATTTCTCTAGTTACTAATGAGGGTGAGCATCTTTTCATCTGTTTAATGACCAATTAGGTTTCCATTTTGTGAATTGCCAGTTCTTGTCTTTTGTCCATCCCCTCTCTGTTTACTCCTGTGGCTATCTTGGCCTAGTACATAACTATCTCATAGTTAGAATAACTAACTGGACATCGGCATCCCTTCACCCCTGCTGCTAGTCTTATCCTGATCTAATTCCTTGGTCTGACAACTAAGCTTTCACCTAGTTTCCAAGGGCTTAAGATGTTTTTGTTCCCTTCTCAGTGATCCCGTGGAACTTTTTGTGTGTTTTCTTATAATTTATCATTCTGCAATGTTATCATTCTCTCTATGTCAGTGTAGCTTGACTGTGAGCCTGAGGACAAACACAATGCCTTTGTTGTATCCCTAGCACCTAGCATAGTGATTCAAGTTTACCAGGTGCCTAACAAGGAAAGAAAGAAGAGAAAAAGAACGAACTGGTAAACTATCCAGAACCCTGGATTTTCTAGGATTAAGGCCAATCACCCCCATTTCTCCACTCCCCCTGGCGCTCCAACACACACACACACACACAGGGCTAGAGTCCATCCCAGAATGACAAAAGCCAGCCTGTCTTGTCCTGCGTTTCACCAATCTCTTAGAAATATCCCATTGGACTTCCCTGATGCTGATGACTCTAATGGATTACCATCTATTTTCTACTGACCAGGCTCTCCTAGAATGTGAATCTCTCCAATGCCACCCATTCTGCCAAATCTCATTACACTTCACTAGACCATGCCAAACATATGTGTGGACATAATGACACTGTCCACACATTAATCATAGAATACTCTCCCTAAATTAGTGTTTTCACCGTGTCATTTGCCTACTCAAGACACCATATACTATAATGCCTGCAGAAACAAGACTAAAATGATGAACCTGAAATTCAAGATTCATCCTGGGAAGCGGGTGTGGCTCAATCGATAGAGCTCCCATTTACCATATGGAAGGCCCCGGGTTCGCTTCCCGGGGCCTCCTTGTGAGGGCAGGCCTGCCAGCGCGGCACAGTGGGCTGATGCAGCAAGACCTCACAGCAAGGGGGAGATAAGCAGACACAGAAAAAACACACAGCAAATGGACACAGCGAACACAAGCAGCAAGAGGGGGATAAAGAAATAAATACAACTTTAAAAAAAAGATTCATCCTGTGTTACTATCAACTCTCATCTCCTTCAGATCCTTTACATATAATATACATTCCAATCAATTTTCTTCCTCTCAAATGCAATACACAGTCCTCATTTTTATATTTATTTTTATTACATTATTTCCCTCATTTAAAATCCTTCTTCAACCTCATCTCAAATCAAATTCACCATTCAAAATCTAAATATCCCTGTAGGAGGTAATATGAATCATTTGATACTTAAGTTAAATTTTTAGATATTGGCAATCTAGTCACCTAGCCAGATCCTGAAGGAAAAAAACAACCAAAAAATTCAAAAATAAGAGCTCCCTGGGGAAGACAAAGACTAAATAGAGTCTGGAGTACACAGATGGAACTAGAGAAAGAAGAGTAGTCAGCAAGGTAGCACTGAGCACTGGGAGTCATAGGTTGTTAACCACAGGAAAATAAAAATAAGATGGAAACATATCAACAAATCAGTTTTAACTTCTTTGCTTATGCTTCCTCTTATGTTAAAGGAATCCTATAAAAGACCAAAGGATTCCTAACATACAAAACTAGGTATTCGCTAGCCACTTATAACACCACCAAATAAGGCTTTCTTTAATCTTCTAGCTCTTGACCACTTTATTCAACAGAGAATGCTATGGTCTACCAACAAGCTCTTTAGCAAAAGACAAATGACCAGTGACATCTCTACACAAAAAAGACACTGAGAAGTGGACTTAATTTGAAGGGAGGAAACAAGGAAGAGAGGGTGAGAGGAAGGAAGATAAGTAGATTATAGGTAGATAAATAGATATTATATGTACCTTACTAGTTAAACGCAGGCTTCAGTTGTGATATAGTAAAGAATTTCCACTCACTTAAGGAAGGTATTGATAAAAACCTTTCTCTAACTGCCCAAAATCATTTTGTAAAGGAACAGTTCTCCTCTACTTTAACTTAAATGCATATATCTTTATGAAGCCCCATGTTCTTATAATTCCAGATGGCCAAACAGTACACTTCAAGAGCTTAAAACTATGGCATGCGGAGGTGGTCTACACTACAGTATTAAATATTAATAACAGTAATAATGCCATGCAACAGGGAAATCATTTAATATGCCCTATTGCTAGAAGAAAGTAAAACAATCAGAAAGGGACATTATTTTCCTTTAAAACTGAAAAAGTCACAGAAATAAAGTGAGAAGCTAAACTAAAAGAATCCCAAGCCCAGAAATAGGGATGCTCTGGGGAATTTAAAGAACAAAAGGAGACAATTCTTCCAGGGTCAGTTGCAAATTAGTGAATGCTGGGATTTTGCAAAACTGGACTGCTAAGTGCACAACACACCAATCTTAGATAACTTACCAATCTATCCCTCATCTTCACCTACTCCCCACCACCACCAAGAAAAACTAATAACAATTCAACAAATACCTATACCAAGTGAGATACAAAAAATATAAGGCATGGATTCCTGTCCTCAAAAAAAGGAAAATCTTGTTGAAATAAATAAGCATATTACAAGACTAAAAGAGACAGTATAAAATCAACTGACTGCTATGAGAACAAAAAGTAAGCATTATAGAGATCTGAAAAATAAAGCAATAGATTAGTTGGATTAGAAAGCATCAGGAACCATGGAGCTTGAGTTAACTGCTAAGATAGTGACAGGAAAAGAAGGAAAAGATGTGCACTAAACCAAGCCCTGAGGGAAAAAGAATTCAGCCTAGGAGTCTGGGGAACAAAGGCTCTCAAGGGCTCTCACTGAGGCTGGCTAGTTTAGGGAATGAAAAGACAAGTTTAAAACCTGGCAGAAAAACATGACTGTAAAACACATGGCCATAGAACCCCGCCTGAAATCCCCCTCAGGAAAAAACCCCACCAGAAGGCTACTGGAAGAACCCCACAAGAACCCAACTATGAGAACTCCACTTGGAACAAGATTTCATGTGAAGTTAAGAGAAAGCCCTGTATATCCTTAAGGGGACTCATCACTGGGCACCCTGGGGAACTGAAGGGTAGGGTAATCAACCAGAACGGCAAGCAGCTGGGACCCCTCCCTCGAATATCAGCAAGGGGAGGGAAAAGTAACAGCTTAAAAGGTAACCACACAAGCAACATCTCTCTCTCTAGCTGGAGCAGCCTGTACCTACTCCTGGGGATGCGTAATCTGTTATTTTCTCCCGTTTCTGTTCTCTTCTTCCATTTTTGTCAATAAACTACTGGCTTAACTAATCAGATGTATTATTAGTCAGCCAAAGGGGTGTTGATAAAAAATACTAGAAAGTTGTTGGTTTTTATAAAGGGTATTTATTTGGGGTAGAAACTTACAGTTACCAGGCCATAAAGTGTACATTACTTCTCCCACCAAAGTCTGTTGCCACATGTTGGAGCAAGATGGCTGCCAATGTCTGCAAGGGTTCAGGCTTCCTCTTCCTCTTAAGGCGCTGTGGTCCCAGCTTCTTCCAATATCAGGTGTAGACTGGGACAAGTCTTGTCTTTCTCCCAGGGCTTCTCTCTGGGCTTAGCTGCTCTGCTGTCTCCACAAGGCCAGCTGTAAACTATCAGGCAAATGGCTTACCTCTCTTCCCAGGGCCTCTGCTGTGTCTAATGGTGCTTTCTTTCCTCATGTATCTGCTTCCCTGTGTATTTACTTTCCGGGGCTCCAGCATTAAAACTCTAACTTTCTCTTCTGCCATGTCATTTCCTCTGTGAGTCCCCGCCCACCAAGGGGGAGAGGACTCAACGTCCTACTGATGCGGCCCAATCAAAGCCTTAATCATTATTTAATCAAATAAAAGTGAAACCTCTGGATCCAATCCAATCTAATATGCCCAGAGGAACAGACCAGTTCACAAACATAATCCAATATCTATTTTTGGAATTCATAAAGAATATCAAACTGCTACAACCAGCATGTTCTTAAATTCTTTTATGTAACATAGTCAAGAACCTAGAGGAATCTGGCTTCATCAACAGGATGCCCATCCAACAATTACCTAGTTTCTACTTGGCTTATCAAGAGCCAAGGACAGAATGAAGTCGCCAAACTCTTCACTCTAGATAACCATCACAGGAAATTTTACCACTTAAATAAGACTCCATTCTATCACATTGGCCAATTTAAAACTACCAGGCTTTTGTGATTAGAATAAAAACAGAGCACAATTTCATCATCTTATCTCTTTCAAAAGTATACTTACCTTTCGTATAGATAAATATGTTTTTATATAGACAAATATATTTATAAATAGGAAAGTAAAGGTAAAGAATTAGAGGGCCAGCCCAAGAAGCCCATTATTCAAAAAACAGGAGTTACAGAAGACGGAGAAAATAAAAGGGTAGAAAGCACTAGTAAAATAATTCAAGAAATATTCCCAAGAAAAATCTACAGAACATGGCACAAGCTCAGCACAAATGATGAAAATATACCCATATCAAAGTATACCAAATGAAATTGCACAACACTGGGGTAAAAACAGTATTTACAAGTTGTCAAACTAACAAAATTCATAATGGAATTGGACTTAGCCACAGCATAAAACTGAAGGCAAATTTCCGAAGGAAAATTATTTTCAATCCAAAATTCTACACTTTGCAAGTTTTTCACTTCAATGTCAGGGTAGGATATTTTCTAACACAGAAGATTGGTCTCAAAAACACAGCTCCCATGTACTCTTTGCTCAGGAAACTAGGAGAGAGGTGAGGATTAGTCAACCAAAGAGGAGGTGCTGATGCAAAGTACCAGAAATCTGTTGGCTTTTATAAAGGGTATTTATTTGGGGTAGAAGCTTACAGTTATAAGGCCCTAAAGAGTCCAATTTAAGGTACCATAGAGGTATTTTCTCACCAAAGTCTGTTGCCACATGTTGAAGCAAGATGGCTGCTGATCTCTGCAAGGGTTCAGCCTTCTTCTTTCTCTTAAGGCTCCTCAGGCCCAGTTTCTTCCAATATCAGCTGTAGGCTGGAGGGCTTATTTCTTTCCTGGCCTTCTCAGCTGCTCAGGGGTCTGGTCTCTTCAGCTACAAAAGGCAAATGGCTCAGCTCTCCCCAGGATTTTAGCTGTTTGAGCCTTCTCCTTTCTGTCACATGGCAGGACTGAAATGACCAAGTTTTCTCCTTTTCTGTGTCTTCTTCCATGTCTATGGAGCTTTCTCTCTCTTCTCGTGTATCTTCTTCTGTGTGTCTTCTTGAGTGACTGTCCATTTATATAGCCCACCAAGGGGGTGGGGACTCAACTCTGAGTCAGGCCCTACTGATGTGAATCTAATACAATCAAAGGGACAATCCAAGGACTACAGTAATCAGCCCTGACAGAAGCAGACTAGGAGGTTCCAAAAGAGATTTCCCCCAAGAAGATGAATTTAATAGGAAAACCAAAGCATCAGACTATATTAAGAAAACTTTTATACAACTGGGAAAACTATGGGGTTGAGTTAGTGGTAATAATGTAAAACAAACTAAGCAATTTTTAAAAATTATTAATTCCAGGGAAGAAAAAAGCAGAAAAGGAAAAGCAATCAAGAGCAGACTAAACCCAAATTGAGCAGAAGGAAGGAAACAAAGATTAGGGCAGAGAAAAAAATGAAATAGAGAAGAGAAAAACAAAAGATTCAACAAAACCAAAAGTTCATTCTTCAAAATGATCAACAAAATTGAACAGACTGACAAAGGAAAAGAGAGGTCACAAACAACTAAACCCAAAGTGAAAGTGGGGCCATTACTACCAAACTAATATAAATAATAAGGATTTTAAGAGGACATTATGAACAAATGCACGCCAACAAATTAGATAACACAAATGAAATGGAAAAATTCCTAGAAATACATAAATTACCTAAACTGACTCAAGAAGAAATAGTAAATCTCAACAAACCAATAACAGCTAAAAAGATAAAATCCATTGAGATGTCTTATTTAAGGGGAAAGAATGGACTGTTCTAGGTGAGATGGCCCTAAACAAACCCCTTTTAAAAAAGGTGAGTCCAGGAAAAGATGCTTTACTAGTGAATTTTACCAAACATTCAAAGAAGAATTAACAATAATCCTTCTCAAGATCTTCCAAAAAAAATCAAAGAAGAGGGAACACTTCTTAACTCATTCTATGAGGCCATTATAACCCTAAAACCAAAGCCAGATAAAAATTTTACTTTTTCCTTTCTAATTTGGATGCCTTTTATTTCATTTTCTTTTCTAATTGTCTGGCCAGGGCTTCTAGTACAGTGTTGGATAAGAGTGTTGAAAGTGGTAATCCTTGCATTGTTTCTGATCTTTGGGGAAAGATTTCAGTCTTTACCATTGAATATGAAGTTAGCTGTGTGTTTTTCATATATGCTCTTTATTATGTTGGGGAAGTTTCTCTTCCTAGTTTTCTGAGTGTTTTTATCGTGAAAGGGAGCTTTTCTGTGACAATTGAGATGATTACGTTCTTAAACTAATCTATTCCTGTGGGTGTGGAGCACTTTCATTGCATTAAATTCAGTTAAGGGACCTCTGATTAGATTACTTGATAAAATCACTTTAGAGCTTTTAATTGGACCACATCAGTAAGGCCTGAGTCAGCTTGGGTCTCTGCCTTCTTGCTGAGTTTGATATAAACAGAGACACTGAGAGAACAGAAGCTGCCATATTCGATCCAGTCATGTGAGAGAAATAACTCCAGGTTCACCCACGACTGAGCTTAAGGACAGAAACCCTGAGAGGCTCAAGGAGCCAAGGCCCAGGGAGGGATGACTGATCAGTCACAGCAGAGAACAAGGAGAAAGGAGAGAGAGACTGGCAGGCCCATCGTCTTGCCTGATTGCCACATGGCAGGACACTAGGATACCAGTAGCTGACCTTGGTGAGAAAGCATCACTGATGGTGCCTTGATTTGGACATTTCACAGCCTCAGAACTGTAAGCTTTTACCCTAAATAAAATCCCCATTGTAAAAGCCAACCAATTTCTGGTACTTGCATTGTTGCACTGTGGCAAAGCAAGACAGGGGCAGAAAGAGTATTTAAGCAAATAATGGCCCAAAAATTCCCAACTTTCATGAAAGATATGAATATACATGTTCAAGAAGCACAGCAGACTCCAATCAGAATAAATCCAAATAGACCTACTCTATGACACATCCTATTCAAAATGTCAAATGCCAAAAATAAAGAGAAAATTCTGAAAGTAGCAAGGGAGAAGCAAAACATTACATACATGGGATGCCGTAAGACTCAACTCAAACCACAGAGGCAAGAAGACAGTGGCATTATATAATTAAGATACTGAAGTAGAAAAACTGCCAACCAAGAATTCTTTATCCAGAAAAATTGTCCTTCAAATATGATAGTGAGTTTAAAATAGTCACAGGTAAACAGAAACTAACAGTTTGTAAACAAGGATCCAGCTCTGCGGGATAAAAGGAAAAGACAGGAGAGAGAGAGAGGCTTGGATAAGAGTGTGGAAATGAAGGCTATCAGAAAGAGTAAGCAAAAGGGTAAAAAGACAAAAGCAAGATATGACATATGAAAGCCAAAGGATAAAATGGTTGAAGTAAGGAACAACTTTACAGTAATAACATTAAAAGTTAATGGATTAAACTCCCCAATCAACAGATACAGGCTGACAGAATGGATTAAAAAAAAAACAAGAGCAATCCACATGCTGTCTCTGCAAGAAACTCACTTTAAATCGAACGATACAAACAGACTTAAAGTAAGAGGTTGGAAAAAGATATTTCATGCAAACAGTAACCAAAAAAGATGAGGAGTGGCTAACTAATATTGGACAAAATAGATTTTGAATGCAAAAAAGTTATGAGAGGGGAAGCGGGTGTGGCTCAGTGGATAGAGCCCCCGTTTACCATATGGGAGGCCCGGGTTCGCGTCCCGAGGCCTCCTTGTGAGGGCACACAAGCCTGAGCGGTGCGGTGGGCTGATGCAGCAACCTCACGGCAGGAAGCGGGTGTGGCGCAATGGATAGAGCACCCGTTTACCATATGAGAGGCCCCGGGTTCGCTTCCC
>JAQZBX010058419.1:0-17739 GCA_029593785.1 Cabassous unicinctus
AGAAATCACAGAGCAGAATAATTTTCTGGAGTCAGACCATCCTTTTCTCCTACATTTTAATATTCTAATAAGATTAAATTTATTCAATACCTTAGTAAAAATATGCTTCTAAATATCCAATAATATACAAGTACAGAATAGATTTGTAGATTTCTAACATAATATTTCAAAGTGCATGACTATATACAGTACATCTTGCAGGCAAAGAAATGTAGAGGAAGAAAAAGATGAGGTATACTGATAAATAAATTAATACAGAAGTAAAGATGCTTCATATTACAGTATATTCTACCACCATTAAAATGGCTCATTCCTTATTGTTATTTATACTATTCAATTTTTAAAATCCATTTTTAAAACTTAGCATTGTCATGTTATTAAAAGGTACATAAAAATGTTCCTCCCTCATGAAAAGTCTGAACTGGTGATACTTTTCTTCCTAAATTTTAGAAATGAGACAATGAGAATACTTTGTTTTGGATTCAGGAGAGAAGTGTTTAATGGATTTTAATATCAAAGACATCTGTGTTCAAGATTTATTTTTTACCTAACATGTCACCATTTAGAAAGCATGACTAAAAGAAGCTGAACAAAAACCAACCCACTCAGCATTAACACACATCTCTTTTCTTCTAGAATTTTATTTTAAATACAGTGAAATGAAAAAACACCTCTAATAGGTTAAAAACCTGTCAAAAACCCACTTTGTACAGACAAAACCTTTGTAAAGTTCAACTGAAATAATCCTAAGCTAAAACTCAATTTTAATGAAGTCACCAGTTTTATAACTCAAACAAAAGTCAATTGTATGCTTTATTAATATGTACCAATAAAATTGAGTTGCTTAAAAAATTAATGTGGTTTTGGGGAAAAATACACTAAATGTAAGATATGGACTATAGTTAGTAGTAATATTTTGACAATGCTTTTTCATAGTTTGTAACAAATGTGTCACAAAAATGCAAAGTGTTCATGGAGGGGTTGTATATGGGACACCCATATGTTATGCATGTTTATATTGTAAGTTCACAACTTTTACTACACATTTATTGTTTATGTATGATCATGTATCAATGATATATTTCAATAAAAAATATACTTTTAAAAAGTCAATCATGTACAAACTCAGCAAGCCCTCTGAGAAAAGTGCCCCCAAAGAGTAATAAGCATTGCTTTGTACCATCTTGACTACTTGCACACATTATTTTTTTTAGATAGCTTGAGATTTTTACTACTACATAAATGTCTACCACAACCTCTGAGTGGAGATGGGCAGAGGCTCTGGCCCTTCCTTTTCCAGCTTCTCAGCAGAAGTTTTCTTATTGTTTCAGTGAGGCTTAAAGGAGATGTGTAGATGAGGACTTCTGGAAATGGCTCTTACAGATAACCCTACAGCATATTTTCTGTCTCTTCCAATATGTGAGATCTAAAAAGGAAAATTAGTTTTCTGTTAGAGTCAGAAGCTACCTCTGTATCTGAGCCATCTTCTGACTTGTTACTGTAAGAAGGAGATTGGACTGGGAATACGCTTGAGGTGGTACTATGAGCATCAGAATTGTGGCATTTAAGTTCTTTCTGCAGTTTACTGATCTGGTTGCTTTATATCCTGTTTCCAGATAGAGTTTTCACTTTCTTTCATTTCAAAGTAATCTTTTCAGTGCATCTATCACGTAATTCCTGTGTGTGTGTGTGTGTGTGTGTGTGTGTGTGTGTGTGTTTATCCTGCTGGTGGCTTCTTCCATCTTTTCACAAGAAGGACACAGGCAATACCGATATCTCCTGAATGAATCCTATGGAACCAAAAACAGCTCTCAGTCTTTTTCATAATATTTAGTTTCAATGAATTGAGGACTGAAGGACTTAGCCCTTCAAGTAGAGTATTCCTCTATGCTCTCGTGCATATTTGGTTTTGAAAACCAAACATTTTTTCTTCTTGGCAATAGTCTTCCGAAAGCAGGGGCAAACGATATTTTTAACTGTGAAAATATCCCTGCATAAAATAAAGTTCTAAATAATTTCAGATAAACAGATAGGGATGAATATGGAGATAAAAAGCATTTAGAAACTCCAGGTGATAGGAAAGGTGAGGAAAAAGAAAGAAGCACATATTAGAAACACATTCTATCAACAAACATTAATCACCAAGTAAGGTTATTTAGTTGGCTGGAGGGAGAAAGATAAAAATTGTGGGTTGGAATAATTTGAATGTACAACCAATAACTTTTTTTAATTAGAAGAGAAGTTGTGAATATACACAACAATCATGCATAAATTATAGGATTCCCATAAACCACATTACCAACAATTTGCATTAGAGTACTATCTTTATTATAACTGATGAAATAATATAATTGTACTATTAGTTATAGTTTACTTTAGAGTCCACTAATTGTATTTACAGTCCTTTCTGGTTTAATTTCATTTTTATTTATGTAGCATGTTGTATTAGTCAGCCAAAGGAGTGTTGATGCAAAATAACAGAAATCCATTGACTTTTATAAAGGGTATTTATATGGGGTAGAAGCCTACAATTACCAGACCATAAAGTGTAAGTTACTTCCCTCAGCAAAGTCTATTGCCACATGTTGGAGCAAGATGGCTGCTGATGTTCAGCTTTCCTCTTCCTCTTAATGCTCCATGGTCCCAGCTTCTTCTGATATCAGTTCTAAGCTGGGATAAATGTAATTTCTCTCCTGGAGCTCATTTCTCTCTGGGCTCAGCTGCTCAGCTCTCTCCCATGTGTTTACTTTCCAGGCTCCAGCTCAAAATTCCAAACTCCCTTCTCTGTGGTGCAGTTTTTCTGTGAGTTTCCACCCACCAATGGGACTCAATTCCTACCAACATGGCCTAATCAAAGCCTTCATCATTATTTAATTAAGTAAAAGTGAAACCTTTGATTCCAATAAAATCAGACCAGTTCACAAACATAATCTAATATCTATTTTTGGAATTCATAAACAATATCAAACTGCTACACACACACACATATGCATACACAGACACACATATATATATATAACTTAAAATTTCCCCTATAAGTACAATGAAATATACAATTCATTGCTGTTATATAAGTTCACACTGGTGTGCTAACATCACCACCATTCTTTACCAATACATTTACATCATTCTAAATAGGAATTCTGTACATTTTAAGGCTTAACTTCACTTTCCCTATCCTCACCCTGTTCCCTGGTAATATATATTCTGACTCTATTGGTTTGCTTATTCTAATTAGTTTGTATCTGTAAGATTATACAATATTTATCCTTTTGTGTCTGGCTTATTTCACTCAACATGGTGTCTTCAAGTTCATCCATGCATCCTTATAGATTTTTGCATGCATCAGAACATCATTATTTTTTATGGCTGAATAATATTCCTTTATATGCATACAGCACATTTTGTTTAAACATTCATTGATTGATGGTCGCTTGGGTCACTTCCTTCTTTTTGCAATTGTGAATAATATCATGATGAACATTGGTCTGAAAATATCTGTTCTAACCCTTGCTATATTACATGATAGATCACCAGCCATTAGGAATCTACTTCTATCACTACTTCTAAGCTAATTGTGTTATAAAAACAGCAGAGAAATAGAGTCTCTTTAATATCATATGCATAAAGAAAATTGAAGCAATTACACTTTAGTCCAAAGGAATAACTAATATTTGTGTTTCTTGGTCAAAATGGCCATGTTCTCATTCATTTATGTTCAATATTATGAATTATCTAGCTGTTATTTGAATGATCCTTGACAGTGAAGAAAAACTAATAATAAATTAATCTTATGATCTGTTCTCAAGGACCACCAAAGGATAAAAATTGTAAGCTAAATATAGGGATAATAAAAGGTAAATTGAGATAAATGCCTTCATAAGGAATTTTGGGGGGGGGGTGATAGATACATGAGTACAGACATATGGAAAGAGATGTCAAAAGCGTGGGACATGTCAAACAATTTGGACAAATATAAGGATTTCACAGAGGAGTATTGAATTTTCAAATAAAATGTGGAGAATTTTGCCCAGCAGTGCTGGACCAGATAATGGTGTTGTAAGTGAACATAGCAGCATAAATGTCTCAGAGATTGGAAAATATGTAAATCTGAAGATTAGAGGACAAAATATATGGGGCATTAGTCCAAGATTAAGTTTATAAGTAAGACAGTGCAAATGGCAAGACTCTTGAAAACCAGGCTAAGATATTTGGGGTTTATACATTAGATAAGTTATAGACACATTTCAACAATTTGGGAAGAGAGTAGTAATTCAGGAGAAGGTCTGAGGATCATATTTAAAAGATAGAAGAGGAGGAGAGAGGGGCTAGAGAATGCTGAGCACATAATGAAGAGGACATACAGTGTTTAAACAGGGAACTAGGAGAAATGCCCATTTTTTGTTCTGCAAGCTGCTCAAGCAGATATCATGAAATGGATTAGAATAAAGAATGGTAATTTAATGGCTCAAAGTTTAAAAATTAGGAAAAATGTCCTAGTCAAAGCATCATTAAAGAAAAGCTTTCTCCCTGAATTGGCTTATTTTGGGTTTGGCTGGTTGCATTTTTTGTCCTTAGCTTGTCAAATGGCAAAGTGCATGGCAGGATCTATTCCTGTCTCCTTTCTCTTCTGGTTCCACTGATTTTCAGCTTCTAGCTGCTCCCTCTGTGGCTTTTTTTCCGTTATGTCTGAATTTCATTCTCTTATAAAATATTAGATTGAGAGTACTAAGACCCACAACTTAACTGATGTAACCTCATCAAAATGTCCCACTTACAATGGGTTTATGCCCATAGGAAAGCGTTACGTTTAAGGACATTTTTTTCTGGGGTACATACAGTTTCAAACCATCATAACCTCTATATTATCAGCTCTACTCACTACCATTTTATTATTATGAATCTATTACATTGAAAATGCAAAAGTTTAGTGTCTCAAGGTTTTTCCTGTATAAAATGTTAAATATGAGGTCTTATAAAAACTTTTGATTCATTAGCTCAGAAAAAAATATTATAATCACCTTAACCTTTATGCTATTTTAAGGTGTCAATTTAATTGGCTGGAATTTGATCTACTACTTTGTTAACTTCTTAATAGATGATACCTTAGGAAAAAGTATTAGCAGAAGGGATAAATAATAGGAAATCAAAAAAGAAAGATTGCTCTAACATGGATCAAAGTGGTAGAGTTAGGAAAGGTAAGAAAAACTAAAGACCAATTTACCAAGTTTGCTAATGTTTACCCTTTCATTTCACTCACATATGGAGAAAAGAGAAAGTAGTACCTTTTTCTTTTGGAGGTACCAGAGATTGAACCCAGGGCCTCATATATGGGAAGCAGGGACTCAACCACTGAGCTACATGTGCTCCCCAGTGTTTTTTTTTAATGGCCATTCAATTTAGTTAAGACTGTCATGCATGTACAATATTTTTACACATTTTTATTGAAGTTTATCATTCATAAAAGAACACCGATGTTTCCTAAGTTTTAAAAGCATTATTTTAATAAAAGAAAACTACTGGTAGATTCATTGCAGTAATCAGGAATAATTGCATTATTAATTATAATATGAAATATTTTCTATTGGTTACTGAACAGTGGCCAAAACCAGGTACTGGAGTTGACAGGGTTATAGTCATCCACACATTCAAAAATTGAATCTGGAAAGTGGATTTGGGGTAATTTAAGAATGCTAGATAAATAAAGCACTATATTATTTTAGAAAACAATTTTACATACTATCATAGATAGGTTAGACATTAAGCATTTGAAAGACTGATGTGGAGGGCAACTGAAAATCTTATTTTGGAGGAATCAAATGTGGATAAATACACATCAGTTCCTGATAGTTAAAGATCATAGATACTGAAGAAACCAATATAAGTTCTCTTAAATCAGAGTTTTTTAAGATGTTTGGGAGGAGTTGCAACTTTCCCAGGGATTAATGACCTCCAGTAATTATTATCAATCATGTTTGACCAGTTTTAAGAAAAATCAGAAAATTCATTCACAGAAAACAAAAGGAAGGGAATATAATCCTAAGTGTAACTCAACTTTCTCTTCAAGAAGAGGTAAAGTACAAACTAACAGGTTTTGTTGTTACTTAATGTAGCCTAGATCAAGGGATTCTGGAGCTATAGGAAGATTATATGACTTTTCATTTTTTAAAAATTTCCTTAAGATTTTTCAAAATATGTTCATATTCTAAAGATATCTATTTTTTAAAAGTTGTCTCTATTTTATTATTTGTCAGTTTATTCTGTTTATTCTTTATTTTATTCAAAAATATTTTTGTTTTGCATTATGGACAGCATTTTTCTTCATTTTTATGACATTGAAGTTTTTTTTTGCTCTGCTTTCAATGATTTTCCCACACTGGGATTTTAAAATTATCTATCCAATTGTGTGTTATTAAAAATATGTATTTATATATACATAGTATTATATATTTAAATACAATATCTATAGGTATTTAAGGTAGCTATTAAGCTATTTATACATGACTATATATCTGTATGTATATACATTTATTTATATATTTATATGTAAACATTTTCATTAGAAATTTCATATCAAATATTGTTAGTGTGGCAGGAGTAAAGAATGGTAGAGAATTACTCATTTCATACTATCTCACATCACCAAAATCTATCAAAGTTTAGGCACAACATATCACAAGCTTTATGGCCCATCTTTACTTTCCCTTGTGAAAATCCTGCAAGAGTGCCACATTTCTTAAGTTCAGAAACAATCCTTCTCAAAGTAAGATCTATTTATCATTGTAAAGACAGAATGATATTCTAGATGGTTTGCATACTGATCTAAAAAGTCAGTAATCCCTTTCAAAATAATCTTATTATTATAAGCTTAGTTATACACAATAAAGGAGGGAGAAACAGATAATATATCTCAGATAACACTTTGAAACAAAATTTAAAAAACGATGAGTCTGAAATACTGGAATGTATCCCTGCATTAGTCAGCCAAAGGGGTGCTGATGAAAAGTACTAGAAATCTGTTGGCTTTTATAAAGGGTATTTATTTGGGGTAAAAGCATACAGTTACAAGGCCCTAAAGAGTCCAACTGAAGGTTCCATAAGAGGTACTTCCTCATTCAAAGTCTGTTGCCACATGTTGAAGCAAAATGCCCGACGATGTCTATGAGGGTTCAATCTTCCCCTTTCCTCTTAAGTCACCATGAGTCTCTCTTCTTTTGTTCTCAGCTGTAGGCTAGCATAGGGCTCATCTCTCTTACAGGGTTGCCTTCTTTCTGGGCTCAGCTGCTCGCTTCTTTTCACTAAGTCAACTGTAAATTCTCTGTCAAATGGCTTATGTCTCTTGCCAGGTCCTCTGCCATCTGTATCTCTTCCTCTGTGTATCTTCTTTGTATCTTCTATGAGTATCTACATATGTGCATCTACTTCTGTGTTCTTGATTGAGCATCCATTTATATATCCCACCAAGGGGGCAGGGACTCAACTCAAAGCCCTAATCTTGATAATTTAAACAAACCAATCTCAGCTCAATCTAATACCATCAAACAGTATCACTTCCAAAGGAACAAACCAGTTTAAAAACACAATCAAATGTCTTTTTTTGGAATTCATAAATAATATCAAACTGCCACAGCCCTTTAAATTAAAAACTGAAAAATCCTATATAACATTATAAAACATTGTAACTTCTGTCTGCAAAACATCAGCATTCAACAATATCTTATTTAAAATCATTTATGAATATATCATATGTTTTCTAGAATATCTTATTCTAAGAAAATTGTGGTAAGCAACAGTTATTTATTAAAAGATAAGGCTTAAAATTAAAATTAACTTTAAATTCCACAATGCCAGCATTTCTCAAATGTGTGAAAGAACTTCCACTCATATATACTGATTCTGACACACAGCACAAAAATGAAAAATTCAGATGCTTTACTCATAAATTGAGAGATAAACCTAATAAAACTCCATTGAGGAAAAACCAAGAAGCCTCACAAATGGAGGACACTAGAGATCCATGGCAACAATGTGCAATGTGTGATCTTGGATAGAATCCTGCAACAGAAAAAGAACATAATGTGAAAAGCTAATGAAATGTAACAGGATTTATAGTGTACTTAATAGTATAATTTCAACATTAATTTCCTAATTTTGAGAAATTTACCATGTCTTTATACAAGGTAGACACTGGGGTGAGGTGAGTGATATGTCTATGTCACATGATTTAGGAAATCACTCATTCAGGGTTATGTAAGGGCAGTATCAGCCCATAAAAGTAAGTGTCATTAAAATTTTTTCCCGAGTGCCTCATTTGCCTTACCCTAGTCCCTAAGTTGGACCCAGGTAAAAAAAAAAAAAAAAAAAAAAAAAGCCAGCCATCATGAGTTATAGAATAGACATATTTTCTAGTCAGCCTAGAAAACAAAAGCAGAAAATCTGAAATAGGAATTTCTTTTCCTCAGATTTTCTGAATTATTTAACCATCACCTAGGGTATATTGAGTACTTTAAATTCAAACCCGGGACATTTTGATAATGTTAAATAATCCAATTTATAATTCTGTAGGTCCACTCCATCTGCTGTGCAGAAAATAGACTCTAGGGGACAAAAGTGGAAGTAAAAGTGACTATTGCAGTTAATCAGGTGATGATTTGCACTACATAATTATCAATAATAAATTGTCAAGTGTGAATGTAAGAGGGTTTTAGATATATTAATAAGGATCTCATTTGAGAAACATAAGTTTAGAGATGTAAGTTTGAAATTCACCACATTTAGGTGTAATTTGACAATAAATGAACCAGAAAGGCAATAAATGATATATAAAGGTTAATTATTAAAATATTTTCAGTAAGATAGTGTGGCAAAGACAGAAAAATTGCTGAATAGAATATTGTAGCAAGTTTAGAAACTATTCCTACTTTGTATAGAAATCATTTTTGAAATTTTAAATCAGCAATGCAAATTAGTCTATAAAAGTCATCTATTCAATTAATGGAATGGAGAAAATTAGGAAGCCATTTGAATAAAAATTGAACAATGACTCTTATCTTTATATCTTCTACAGAAACCAATTGAGAAATTATATCACATTAAAATTAAGAAATGTTCCTTTTCAGTATAAATATGAAATGGAAGTAATAGATTAAGAGAATTCATTTGCATCACATGTAGAATAACAAATAGCTCATGTATAGAGGAAGTTAAAAAAAAATTCCACAAATCAGTAACAAAGTACAATATCACATATAAAAATTGAGGAAGTGATTTGAAAAATCACTTTACAAAGACAATATAAAATATGCAACTATCTAAAAATATGTGCTCAGAACCATTATAAATATGTGAATGGCTGCCATTTTAGTCAACTAGAATGGCAAACATGAATCAGACTCGCAATAACAAGTTTGGTTGTTGGTAGTTTTATACATATGCCAACAAGAGAACCTCCAAATTAAAAGGAACTTTTCCATTAAGTTTGTTGGAAAATTCAATATTTTTAAATTTGACTTGTAGAATCAATGTAATTCCACTAGTTTTTCTGTGTGGTTTTTTTTTGGATTTTATTTTTTATTTTGGGGAGAAATTATCAATATACTATTTGGATAGGGAAATAGGCAAAGATCAAAATATCAAATATATGCCTTAATTAGACCACCTTGGGAGATTTGTTCTTTTAGTTATTACCAACTTCAGGTAATTGAGATGGCTTTAATACACAAAAAAGAGAACTATGGATATAATAAAAAGCCATGAAGTATAGTCATAGATATATGTATACTTGTATGAGTATGAAGAGCTCAGTTGTATGAATGAAGTACTTTCCAAATAATATTGTAGATGGAGTAAATTGTATATTCATAGTAAATCTATAAACTTGATACACCATAAGCAAAAATGAAGCCCAGATTTGTTTTACAACCAAATTTGAAAGACAGCATTTAGAAGAGAATATAGAGAAATAAATTCTTGATTGCAATATTTATTTGGCAGGATAAAAATAATAATCATAAAGAAAAGAACTGAAAATATATGACTACACTAATTCTAATAGTAACTGTTCATAAATTGCAGCATTAAAAGTGAGAATACAGTCCAAGAAAACGCATTATATTTGAAACATGTGTAATTGTAAAAGGACTTGAATCCAGACTTTTTAAAGAACTTTTAAAAATCATTGAAGCAACATCCAATCTAATAGATATATATTTTTAAAAAGTGATAGATTTTAAAGTTACTTCTGCAATGATGAATTACAAATGCACAATGTTTGGATTATTGTACTACATCATTATTACTAAAATCTACACAAAGTAAGGCCATAAGGTTATAAAATTACACACATATCATAGCAACACAGTTTTTAAATTTGAAAATAATACATGGCTTTAAGTTGTGAAATAAAAAGAACTAATACAGGAAGGAGTTTAATCGATATAACCACTTTGGAATCCAGTCTGACATAGGTCAAGAAATATTTTTAAGATACACATAGTTCCTGAACTTGCTATTCCATTTATAGGCACATCTTTAAAAAATCATGTCTATTCCTATTAGGGCACTCTGCTTATTATAACTAACATATGCTGTTGGAGAAGAACGGAACCATTTTCCTAAATACTAAGAGACAACTGAATACATACCATCCAGACAATGGAAAGATGAGATTGGTGGCAATTCATTAGTCATCTAGACTCACATGTAGAATAACAAATGGCTCACATCTAGAGTAGAATGTGAGAAATGAAACCTGCAGGCAATGCAGGACCACAGAGAGTTTGCAAATGGGAGCCATGAGCCAGGAGAAAAACAGGGGCTGTATGAAGCAGGCTTTGTAATGACAAGATGATGGATGATACTTGGCTCCTGTGGTAGGATATGATTGGCTTGTTAGATGAATTTCATGGGTTGCAAAGAAACTGAAGCCCTTTACGTTATGGACCTGGTGCAGTCTCAGCTGGTCCATTTGACAAGGAAACTAAGGTATGTAGATGGGTGGGGAGCCTTTCCCACTGAGTGGGAACCATACCATCTGAGCAGTGAAAAGAACAATTAGATATGTGTCTCCCTGGGAAATGAATAAATGCAAAGATAGCACTTTAATATTGCAAATTAATATCAGACCTTCCAATGAAGACACAAGTACACCCAATGCTGGTAGTGGGATTGTTCACAATTGTCCAGAATTGGAAACCGCTAAATGTCCACCTATAGTATATTGTAGAATAATTTGTGGATATCCATGCAATGGAATACTTTTTTAGGCATGAAAACAAACTAACGTTTGATTTAAAAACATGGAAGAAACTGAAAAGTATAATGTCAATCAAATGAAAAAAGATACAGAAAAGATATACCTATAATATTGTTCAATTTATCTTAAAGTTTTAAAAACTCCAAAATATAATTTATTTTTAAGTATTGCAAATAATGGTGGCAAACCATATTTCAAAGCAAGGGATAATGACATCATTACATCTATGCAGAAAGCTATTTTCTAACGAAAAGAAATATACAAAACTATCATGTGGATTGATAATATTCCCTTTCTTGATGTTGGTTGATGGTTGTGGGGTGTTATATTTTTATGTGGTTGGAAAAAAATATTCACATAAATAGTATATATTTGCTAAATGATAAGTAATAAAACTTTAAACATGTAGCAAAAAATGCTTATTAAAGCCAGGGTACATTGAATCAATCCATATTTTTGGCAGATAAAGAAGGCAAAATACACAAATAATCAAATGTTTAACTTATCTAATATGCCTGGTTTAAGTGATATTCAAAATAAATGAGGAAACACAGGCAATTTAAAAAATAAAGATGCATTTTATTTTCTAACATTTAAGAAATATCACAAAAGTACATCATTTTGTGATTACTGTTTCTCAAGAATTCCTGAACACATTATTATAATTAAGTTTACATACTTTTACCATAGAGTTACTGATTGCAAAAATACAAAAAAGGCCACACTTCTTAATAAATAAAATTTTAAACAGGTCAAAAATGTCAAAACCCTAAAAATTATAAAAACTCTATAAAATTCTCTAGTAAAACCCTAATATTTGATAGAATAATTACACGTATTTGAAAAAATAATTCATTCAAAGCAATACATAAAATTTCATCATTCATAACAACAAAGTTCAAGAATTTCCAAGCTCAAATAAACAATCTGCAAAAGTAAACTACATATTGAATTGGATAAACACAGATAATATTACATGCATTTACCCACTTATAGGTCTCCACACTCCTTAGAGGGATTTTAAAAATCTTTTATGTTTGCTTTTCTATTACTTCATCATTTTGTTATTTATTTTTCCCTGCCTATCTTTCTGATCAAGATGATTTCAAACTTAATCATTTCCATAAAAATGTGTTTTTAAATAATTTAAATGCAAAAAGTAAAATCAATTGCACAGTGTACATCGTTAAATCCCTCTGGTTCTGAGACTTGAAATGGGCATATATGATTCTAAAATAAGAATATGTCTCAAAAATTTATCCTTAACAGTGTAAAAATGTCAGGGTCATATAAATAAATGTAATAAATGTCAACAAAATGAATGGGAAATAGACAAGTTCTAAATAGGTTAATAGCTTTCTAAAAATATATACAATAGCAAAAAAGATGTCAAATTAGGAAAGAGGGATAGCAAAACACATGCGTATAAATTAACAAGAGTCTAGAAACTTAACAGGACAAAATGCTTTGCAGAGAGATCCTAATTTGAGGAAATATTTCACACTGGTCTTCCTAATTTATATTGTACTGAAATATGATTAAATACTATTATGTGTTTAGCACCATTAAATCAGATAATTTCTGCGTTCATTTTGCAAATTGAATGTAAATTGATAGTTGAATTTCAACTCATCTTTCTTTGAAATTCAGTATCTTCTCTCCTCTTTGGATAAATTTATGAAAACTGAGCATCTAGTTTGCTTTTTTGAGCTCATATTTATTCATCTGCATGATATCTGACTGCTTTTTACTAGGAACTCCAAAATTAATTTTCATGCCATATTCTCCATATTTGAAGCTAAACCATTCATTCATTTTGAAAAAATCTTATGAAAATTTATTCAGGTGTTTTATGTAGTGAAGAGGCAACATAAAGCTGTATAATAAAAAAAAGGATGATATTCTCAACATTAAAAAGTCCTTACCTCTCAAAAATAATATAAAGCATCATATATAAAAATTGTCAAAGTTAATTTTAAAATATAGAAATATGCATTTAAAGAATTTTTCATTGATAAAATGCAAATAAAAATATTTTTAGTTTTTACACTCTACAAAGTTAGCAAAGCACAGAGGGAAATGAACATTCTCATACACTGTTGGATGTATTATAATTTTTTTTTTTAAATTTGGTCTTCCTGGACAGAAGTAGCAATTTCTAAATCTCACATAGGTTAGAATTCCACAGTTAAATTTTAGAAAATATTTTTCAGGAATTAGTGATGCTTTTGTTTTAAAAGGCAGAGAAATCTCAGTGTCCACAAAGACTGGCTGGTAATATACATGGACAAAAAGGGGAGTGATAAAAGGGGGTGCCCAATGGTGGGAGTCATTCCTGGGTGAGGCTTAGAGGTCTTCTCAACTCCCTCTTATGGTTCTATAGGACAGTAGGGGTCCATGGTTGCAAAATCTAGGTGCTTTTCCTTTAGAATTTAATATTTTTGAGCCTAGTACTAGTTTTAAACATTGGTCAATGGGCTTTCAAGCACTAGGAAGGAGTAACTGAAGTCTTTATCAAGTTGAATATTTCCTTGGAAGAGAAATTTAAAACTTCTTGATTTGACAAATATATTATGTTACAAAAATCCCAGGGAAGAGTAAAGGTCATCTGCATTTTAATATATATGTCTATTACTAGATCTGCAATTGTGCTCAGGCAAATGGAGTAATATGATTGTCTGAGCCTGGATTACATGGTTATGCATGTCACTGATGGGTTAGTACTCTGTGACTGACAGGCAATCAAGGCCCACATGATGGAAATAGATGAGATGAAGTTTCAGATAAATAGAGGTGTGGTTACCTGAAATATAGCAACAAGAAACCATATCCAATAGTACTTATATAGTCCCTTTTATTGTCCTGAATCAGGGGAACAACAAATCCTTTAAGGTGGATTAGTCTATCAGGAGACAGAAAGAAGAATTATTTTTAGTTATTGTTGCTGTAGAAAATAATGTTTAGGTGGTGAATTTCAGAAAAGAGAAATGATTCAATTAGCTTGAGTGAACAAAGATAGTATGAAATGAGGAAATAATATTTTGAATGCATATTTTTGACACACATTCCAATTTATTTTGAATTTATTGAAATTTCCTCCTGTTATATTTCTTGTATTAAAGCTTCAGTGTTCCAAAAAAATTCTCATATTGCCAACTATGCAATTAATAAACCATAGGTTGCATTTGTTAAAATTTAAGCAGAGATAAAGTACTCCAAATATTATAAATTTACAAAAATGGAAGCAGTAAGTATCACTAAACAATATTCTTGTAATTATATTTCTTTCTTTTGTGAGTTAGTTATACTTGGAAATTACTAATTAATCTTTTCTAAATAAGAATCGATTTACTGTTTATTAAACACATAATAAAAAACTAAACAGATGGATATTTAGACACAGAAATTACACCTTGTACCTAGCTGTTTATGGAAATAAAAGCTAAATTTAAAAGGAAAATATCAGTGAAAATAAAAATACAAGTATAAAACAAATAATGGAGAGTCATAGGATTTTCTTATAACCAATTTTTTTCAGAATAAAAGTTGCATATAATCAATTTATAATGGATAACTCTAAAATTATTAGAGGAAAAACATGGATTAGTGACACATTATTATTTTGTTAATAATTACAGATAAAAAATCAGTTAAATATATATGAAAATATGAAGATGAGAACTAATATATGGATAAAAATCATTATGAAAAGTCTCAAAAAATCACTTTACTATCATTTCCAAGACTTTGGTAAATTGTATTGGGAAAAAAAATTTAGTGAGTATTGTTCAATCCTAAAACTGAAACATCATGCAGGAAACTTTGTTAATCAGCAAACCAATGCTTTGCTAGTCATCACTTTTCATATTTTAAAAGGACTGATGAGAACTAGAACAGTGAGAAATAGCTTCTGGGGAGTATTGTGTTCCTCCTTGGCAAAGCTGCCCTGGAAGTGTTGTGTTTCTTCCTGAGGAGGCTGGCCACTTCCTCTGGAATTGATGCAGTGCTTGCAAGTTGGCATTCATATTATTGAGTTCATTGATTATGAGTGCAATAAAAGAGACAGTCCCTGGTTAGGCCAGTTGAAGTCCCACTCTGGCAGAGGGTGCTCTGCACAGGTGTTGTTTTCAATCAAAACTTTGGTATCAGATTCTGATTTGGGACTTCCCAGCCGAGAGCTAGATGTTGGTGAGATTCTATGTAAGACTGCTCTATTTTTCTGCCATTTTGTGACTCTGTTCAATATTGATTTAATCTTTTGATTGATTATGTTATTCCTGTTTCTCACTCTAATTGTAAGTATAGACTTAATAAAGTAGATATGCATATATCTATATATGCTGCATCCAAACGGGACTCTGGCCGGAAGTGGGCCAAGTAAGTCAGTGTGTCCCCTGGTGTGGTAAGCTTATGAATGTATGTATGCATATTGTGAGGGACTGGGATATGGAAGTTGGACCCCTTTTTATAAACAGTCCTTCACTTATTTAGTATTCTTTCAAGTATTAACAAAAATTCACTAACTGTATATATATATATATATATATATATATATTGCATCCAATCAGGTCTCTGGCTGGACATGGGCCAGGTAAGTTACTGTGTCCCCAATTTGGTGAGCCTATATCTATATGTATGTATATCGTGAAGGCTTTTGATGCAGCAGTGGACCCCTGTTTGTAGACAATCCTTTGCTTATTACATATTCTCTCAATTCTTAACAGAAGTTAAATAAAATAAATAAGTATATGTCTGTGTATTGCTTTCTTATGCTTGAGTTAAGTCATAATATCAATCTATATACATATATATATAGCAAAGCATTAGCAAAGCATTTTATCAAGCAGAACATAAGTACATATGCAAATATTTATTGCAATTTTGATTATCTTTTTTCCCACATACTAACATAATAAATAAAATAATAAGTATAAAACAGTATGTCTTAAATTTTGTTGTAAACTTGGTTTGCAAACACATTAATAACACACATTCATATATATTTATACAAATATATCTATTTGTATTACTTAAATTTGCATAATTTATGCAAATAAATAAGGAAATATATATATAAATATAAAGAAAAACAGTTATTCATTGGATCCATTATTTTTTATTTAAACATTTCTAACAAAAATAGTAATTCATGTAAAAAGGGAATGTTATTTATTTTTTAAGAAGTGAAAGGAAGATGAATGATCATTGAGATAAAATTTAAGCAGATTACAAACTATGGTTAGTGAGGCAAAACTACTGAAGTTAATTAGGTAAATAGTATAAAATATTACAAATAGTTTTTTATGTTTTTAGCAATTAGTTAAAACATAAATTATTACTTCCAACATAATATTTTGAGAACAGGAATAAAAATGTATGTTTGTGGAGCTTGTGACAATGACATATTCAAGACTAAATATATTACCTTAAGAATTGGAACATATATTTTGAAGAACTTTATTACTAATATTAATTTTTGAAACATTGTTATAATCCATTCTATGGAAGAATTAATGTAAAATTCATTATTGAGTCAATATTACCTAGGTTGTGTACTTCTCCTCAGGACTCATATCAAAAAGACAGCTGAATTACATATTTTTTGCTGCTATCTGCAGATGGGTAGTGTCTTGGGATATAGTATCATTCTGTTTAATAGATTTGTGAAGCTCTGATGAAGCATAAAATGAAGGAGTGGTCTGATTAATTATCAGTTTGCCAAGAGTAAGAAAAGAGGTATGGTGAAGAAGGAAAAGAAAAGAAAAAGGAAAAAAAAAGAAAGAAAAGTAAAGGTTTGCCTGTTCAATTTTGTCTATATTCATTGTGGTAATGTTTCACAACTATGATCCTTTCTTTTATGTGCCACTCTCAATACATATCAATTTATTATGGTGATTTACCCTCCCAGAACTTTCCTGAAGGCCCCAGTGACCTCTTTGTTTCGAAGACTGTAGATGAGTGGGTTGAGCATAGGGGTGAGGATAGTGTAGAAGACAGAGACAACTTCATCTAGCTCAGTGGTATGATAGGCTTTGGGAAGAAAGTATTTGATGATGGTTGTTCCATAAAAGAGAGACACCACAATTATATGAGAGGAACATGTAGTCAAAGCCTTTCTCATCCCCAGTTTTGATCCTAATCCCACAACAGTGGAGAGGATCTGCCTATAAGATGCCATGATGGCAGACATTGGAATGAGGAGGAACACAATACCACTGACAAAAATCAACTTTTCATAAAGGGATGTATCTGCACAAACAAGTTTCAGGAGAGCTGGGATCTCACAAAAGAAATAATGGATTTCCCGGGAGGCACAGTAAGGCAAATTCAGAGTATATATGACATGGACAAGAGCATTGAGCAGAGCACCCAGCCAGATGCCAGCCATCATGGAAGCACAGACTGTAGGGCGCATAAGAACTGAGTAACGGAGAGGGCGGCATATTGCTACATAGCGGTCGTAAGCCATGACTGCCAGGAGAAGG
>JAQZBX010058420.1:0-17748 GCA_029593785.1 Cabassous unicinctus
GGCGGGGCCGTCGCGGGCGAGGGGGCGGGGCCGTCGCGGGCGAGGGGCGGGGCCTGGCGGCGGGGGCGGGGCCGTCGCGGGCGAGGGGCGGGGCCTGGCGGTGACCCCCGCCGCCCGGCGCAGGGAGGGCCAGCAGTCCCCCGAGCAGTGGCAGCGCATGTACGGGCGCTGCTCGGGCAACGAGGTCTACCACATCCGCATGGGCGACAGCAAGTTCTTCCGCGAGTACGAGGGCAAGAGCTTCACCTACGCCGCCTTCCACGCGCACAAGAAGTACGCGCCGGCGGGCGGGGGGCGCGGGCCCGGCGGCCCCCAGCGCCTGGAACCCCGGCCGTCCCGCAGGTACGGCGTGTGCCTCATGGGGCTGAAGCGGGAGGAGAGCAAGAGCGTCCTGCTGAACCCCGGGCCGCGGCACCTGCTGGCGGCCTCGGACACCTGCTTCTACATCAACGTCACCAAGGAGGAGGACTCCGCCCTCCTCTTCAGGCGGGAGGAGCAGCAGCGGAGGGGCCTGGCGGGCCGGGGGCTCCACGCCGCGCCCTCGCGGCTGCCCGTGCGCAGCATCATCGCCTCCATGGGTGAGGGCGGCGGCTGCCCCCGCTCCCCGGTCAGCTCTGTCCCCCTGGGCCTCAGTTTCCTCCCCTGTCGCCGGGTCGCCCCCGCCCTCCTGTCATGGTTGGCATTGCTCTGTGTTCCCCTGGGACCTCCCCGCTTCAGGCGCCTGCCTGGGGGAGGCAGCCCCGGCCCCTGGGTCGGGGTCCCCATGAGCCTGGGTCGGCCTCCTGGTGGGTGAGCTGCCCGGGGGGGCCGGGGGCAGCTGAGCTGGAAGCTCCCACGAGTAGAACCAAGCCCTCAGGTCCACGGAGACCCACGGAAGTCAGTCAAGACCAGCAAAGGGCTTGGCCTTCTCTAGCGCTTTCCACTCTCCGCGGACCTTCGCTGCCCCTCCAGGGCCCAGGCTGGCAGTGCTGAGGCTGCTTTGGGGAGCCCAGGGTGGGGCCTTGCCACCCTCTGAGCAGGGAGTGGCCAGTGATCTGCCCCCACCCCACCCTATGGCAGGGTGCCCCCCCAGTTCCCCCCACGGGGACACTCAGGGCAGGGACGGGCCAGATGGTACCCTGGGCTGCAGACCCACGAACCAGTGCCAGGTGTGAGCCTTGACCGTGAGCAAGGCTGACGCTATTGAGCGCCTACTGCATGCCACAAGCCTGGCCTTGGGCTGGGGGTGGGGTGGAGTTGGAGGCCCCTCTGTGGCCCCTCAGGGACAACCCTTCCTTGGGGGGCTTCCAGCTCCCGGGTCTCTAAAGGAGCCTCAGTGGCTGGGAGGTAACCACGTGCCAGGGGCCTCGGGGTCCCTGTCTAGCATCACCACAACCCAAGGAGACCGCTGCCCCCACTGTGCCGTGGGGAAACCGAGACCCACAGAGGCACTGGGGCCCCGTGGCTGGGAGGCCGTGACCGTGGGTCTCCGAAGCCCGCTGCGTCCACCTCCGCTCTGGCCACCCGCTGCCCCTGGAGAGCCTGTGGGGCTGTGGCCAGGCTCACTCTCTCCGTTGCAGGCACGGTGGCCATGGACCTGCAGAACACAGAGTGCCGACCCGCACCTAGCGGGGTGGGCAGCGGCAAGCTGGTGCTGCCCACAGAGAACGGCTCGGGCAGCCGGAGGCCCAGCATCGCGCCCGTGCTGGAGCTGGCTGACAGCTCGGCCCTGCTGCCCTGCGACCTCCTGAGTGACCAGTCGGAGGACGAGACGACGCCTTCGGATGACGAGGGGCTCTCAGCGGTGGAGTGAGTGCTCGTCCCGGGGCTCAGCAGGGCCTGGTGACATGGGGGGAGCAGGCTCCTCCAGTGTCTGAGCCGCAGGGACCCCGTGGGCAGGGAGTGCAGGATGCCGCTGGAGGAGCGGGGGGTGCTCACAGCCAGGCAGCCGCTCCTGGGCCCAGCGTCCTCGACAGGCAGGCAGCAGCAGCCCTGCGTGTCCTTGGCTTCCAAAGGGGGCATGGAAGACCCTTCTGGCGAGTGCAGCCTTCTAGAGACCCCAGCATGCAGGCTGTTGGGAGCAGGCTGCACCTGCCAGGCCTGTCTCCCCCCAACCCCCGAGGTGCAGGAGCCACTCCCATCCTGGGCGGCGAGCGTCTGCCAGGCTGCTCTCCTTCCTTTCAGTTTGGGGGTCTCAGGCAGGGGTCCGGAGCAACTGGGGCAAGGCCCCCTCCCTCAGGGCTGGCAGACACATGCAGGGACACATCGTCAGGGGCCGCGGGCGTGCTTGCCGGGCGCTGGGGCAGGCGACCCGAAAGGGTCCCAGCCCCGGCCGTTTCAGCAGCCCCCGTACCTCAGCCCTTGAGCGAGTAATAGGGGAGCCAGGCAGGGACCAGAGACCGCTCAGGACCCTGGAGCAAAGGAAGGGTGGGGCCCGGGCAGCCGGCGACCTCTGAGCTGGCCCAGAGGTCAGGAGCCCCAGGCAGGCGACGCCCAGGGTGGGAGAACCTGAGCCAGGCTGGGGCCCGGCCCCACAACTGTGCCCAAGTGTCTCTGCCCAAGTTACAGAGGTGGGAGGGCCCCATCTGTCCTGAGCATTCACGGCCACCGGGCCTCAGTCAAGACCACCAGGGTGGCCACCGTCCTCCCTGTGCCTGGCTGTGACCCACCTCTGGGATGGGGGCTGGGGGTCACTGACAGCAGCTCTGGAGCTGAGGGGCTTCAGCCAGAGCTGGAGTGAGCGGCCAGCCCCACTTGGGGCCCAGGATGCGAGTGCGGCCAGCTGGGGGCCAGCGCGGCCCAGGGACACCAGCAGGGGCTGGGGGCTGGGGGACCGGGGGGCAGAGCCCCTTTGGGCCACACCCTCGGCCCCACGCTGGGGGTCTTGTCCCATGAGCTCCTGTGTGAGACAGTTGGGGGGAGGTGTGGGGTGTTGGGGGTTGTGTGTCTGTGTCTCTGTGTGTCCACATGCGTCCGTCTGTGTACATGTCGTGTGTGTCCGTGGATATGTGTTGAGGGTGTGCCTGTGTGTGTCCATGTGTGTGTTGTGGGCTTGTGTGTTCCCAGGTGTGTGTTGTGTATATTGGGTGTGCACCCGTGTCGCATGTGTGTCCATGTATGTTCCCTGCATCATGTGTGTATTGTGTCCCTGTGTATCCATGTGCCATATGTGTTGTGTGTCGTGTGTTGTGTGTCCGTGTGTGCCTGTATGTCTGTGTCCATGTGTGGTGTGTGTGTCTGTGTATGAGTATATGTGTGTTGTGCATTTGTTACGTGATTCTCACCCCAGGCTCCCAGGGACACAACAGGGTCCCAGGGCATAGCCCCCCTGCTCCCACTCCCATGAAGGCTGAGGGACAGCCATGGAGGTCCCCCTGCACTGCCCAGGGGATGAGGACCCCCAGCCCCAGCAGCCCCTTGGGCGAGGGGAGCAGCCATGGGGGGCCCTGGGCATCCAGCCTGCACCCCGAGCCAGCCCGGGGGCCCTGGCAGGGGCAGAGTTTGAAACCTCCCCCATGCTGTCTCCAGCCCCGGTGGCTGCCCACGGGGCCCTCAGGGTGGGCTCGCCCGTCCTGGCCCCGATGGTGGGGGAGACCAGGGTCGCCGCAGGCCCAGCACAGGGACCCTCCCTACAGGTCGGGGGGTCTGGGGCAGGGGGGCCCCCTGGGCAGCTCGTGGGGCCCCAGGGCTGAGCTGGGCGTGGTGCTGAGGTGCCCCTGCCCCCAGGTACGTGAAGGGCTACCCCCCCAACTCGCCCTACATCGGCAGCTCCCCCACGCTGTGCCACCTGCTGCCCGTCAAGGCACCCTTCTGCTGCCTTCGGCTGGACAAGGTGAGTGCGGCCCCGCCCCGGGCACCGGGCAGCCGGGTCTGCCTGCTTCCGGCCGCTGACTGCCTGCTGTGACAGAGCAGGCGCCGCAGTCACAGGGGCTCCCGCAGACCTGCCCCAGCCTCACCTGGGGCTGAGCTCGCCCCTGCTAACTATTTGCATGTCACGTGTATCTTTTCCAAAA
Source organism: Cabassous unicinctus (assembly GCA_029593785.1). Taxonomy (NCBI): domain Eukaryota; kingdom Metazoa; phylum Chordata; class Mammalia; order Cingulata; family Chlamyphoridae; genus Cabassous; species Cabassous unicinctus. The sequence continues at coordinate 3,993 of JAQZBX010058420.1, forward strand.
CATCTGAGAGCAAATTGGTGCCATGTGCCCCTTTCCCCCTGGAGGCTTGCGCTTTGAAAGCACAAGAAACTTCACTTTCCTGAGCACAGTAATGCTGACACAGCATCACGTGGGGCCCACGGGCAGCCTCACACAGGGCCACCGGGGTCCCCTAGGCAAGTCCCCCACTCCAGGGTCCCAGCCAGGGGTGCTCGCTACATTTGGTCTCCTTCAATCTGGAACATTCCTCGTGTGTCTTGACCTTGACGGGTTTGGAGGGACAGGCCAGCATGTGGCACGTGGCTCCTCCCTCGGGTTTGCCCCCGTTTCCCTGGGATTAGATTCAGCTTCTGCATTTGGGCCTGGACCCCCTTTATGAGGCCCATGGGGTCGACGCGTCCTGTGCTCATGGCGCCCGCCTTGACCACTCGGTGGAGCTGGCATCTGCCAGGCTCCCCCCACGCGCAGCTACCACTCCTCCCTGCGCAGTTGCTCAGTAAATTGGGAGGAGGTGTGTGGAGGCTCCGTAACGGCCACTCGTTGAGCGTCCACCTGCTAGTTCCAGCGTCCACGGCAACCTTCTGTCCTGTCCTTCCTCTTGTGTTTATTCGTCTGTGTTCTGCTATGGGGAAGAGCCCACCTTCTCCTGGTGCACGTGTTTCTTCATTCAGTTCTGTCAGCGTGGGCTCAAGGGCCCTTAATTACCTGGGCAGGTTATAGCCCATCACATCCTGCAACCTCACTGGTTACGTTTTGTTACGCTGATGCTCGGATTTTCTCAACTGTGCGGTGGTCCCCTTCCAGCTGGCTGCTGGTCCTTCCGGCAGGTGCCCATCACTCTTTGGGCACTTCCGTGTTCTAACCCAAGATGCTCTGGCCTCACCTTGTGTTTTCCCTGCTTCAGCCCTGGAATAAGCCATTTCTCCAGGGACCCCCATTCCGTTTATTGGGAGATGGTGCTTAGAGACCATGATCTGGGCACTCGGGGTGCTTTCTGCTCTGGAATGCTGACATGTGCACACACGCAAACACACACAGGCACACGTACGCACACAGGCACACACACGTACGCACATGCACACACACAGGCTCACATGCACGTGTGCACAGACACGCATGTGCACAGACAGGCTCACATGCACGTGTGCACACAGGCATACACGTGCACAGATACAGGCACAAGCACATACACAAGCACACACACACGCACATCTGTGCACACAAATGCACACACACATCTATATTACTGTAAATTGAAAGTCCAGTGCTATGTAACTTCCCTGCCTTGGCCCGAGCTCGCGGCTCTCCCCTGCGTGGTGGGCTGATGTGTAGCAACTGCATGTAGTCATGGGTGTGGAATCTGCCGGCCAGCACGGAATCTGTGGGTGCAGCATGGGGTCTGTCAGCCAGCGTGGGGTCTGTGGGCACAGTGTGGGGTCTTCTGGCCAGCACGGGGTCTGCCGGCCAGCGTGGGGTCTGTGGGCACAGCGTGGGGTCTGTGGGCACAGTGTGGGGTCTTCTGGCCAGCACGGAATCTGTGGGTGCAGCGTGGGGTCTGTCAGCCAGCGTGGGGTCTGTGGGCACAGTGTGGGGTCTTCTGGCCAGCACGGGGTCTGCCGGCCAGCGTGGGGTCTTCTGGCCAGCACGGGGTCTGCCGGCCAGCGTGGCTCCTGTGAGTCCTCAGTGCTGGGAAGGGGTCGTGGAGTGTGGTCTGAGGTTGTTTGCCAAGAAGCGCCCCGGGAGTTCTGGGGGGCCCTGCGCTTCGCTGCAGCCCCTTTCCTGCCGCCAAAGACCCGTGTGTGACCAGGGTCGGCTCACAGGGCTGCAAGCACAACAGCTATGAGGACGCCAAGGCCTACGGGTTCAAGAACAAGCTCATCATCGTCTCGGCGGAGATGGCCGGCAACGGGCTCTACAACTTCATCGTCCCGCTGCGGGCCTACTATCGGTCCCGGAAGGAGCTGAACCCCATCGTGCTGCTGCTGGACAACAAGTGAGCTCCAGGGGGCCGCACGGCTGGAGGGGGGCTGCGTGGTGGGGGGCCGCACAGCTGGGTGGGGTTCGCCTGGCTGAGGGGTCTGCAGGGCCACTGGGGCCCGTCCTCGTCCCACCGCTCTGGGCCTGCTCGGCGCTGGTCCAGGGTTCCAAGTCTGCCAACCCAGCCAGGTGGGGGGCGGCCCTCCCTGCTCACCAGCGGGGTCCCTGGGTCCCTCTCACCTGTGCCCCCTGCAGCCTCCCTCACCAGGGCTCCCCGTCCGAGGGGTGGGAGCGCCCTGCCTTCCTCCCCTGGGGTCTGCATGCCAGGCCCTCCAGGAGCCACTGTCCCCACAGGCCGGACCACCACTTCCTGGAGGCCATCTGCTGCTTCCCCATGGTCTACTACATGGAGGGTTCCGTGGACAAGTGAGGGCGCACGGTGACCCCCCGCAGAGCACCCCAGGGCGGGGCTGGGGGCATCGTCCACCCGCTTCTCAGCACCATGGAGCCCCACACCCGCCCTTTCCCCTCCACAGAAGCCAGTTGGTGCGCGGCAGCCGGGGTAGAAGGAGGGGGCAGGGCAGGACGTGGCCCCAGGACACACGGGGCCCGGCCCATCACCCCTGACGCCCCCTTCCCAGTGCTGGGTGCTCCCCAGGGCAGCTGTCTATGGGGCATGGGGTGGACCCCCACCCCACTCCCCAGCTCCCCCCCCACGGCTCCCCCGCCCACGCGGCTGCCCCCACCCCCAGCCTGGACAGCCTGCTACAGTGTGGCATCATCTACGCTGACAACCTGGTGGTGGTGGACAAGGAGAGCACCATGAGCGCCGAGGAGGACTACATGGCCGACGCCAAGACCATCGTCAACGTGCAGACCATGTTCCGGTGAGTTCTGTGGACGCCGGCCTGTCACTGCCACGGACAGACGCGTATGGCTGTGCTTGAACTCTGGCCAGCCCCATGGGTCCAGGGCTCAGTGTCCTCATCTGCCTCTTCAGGGGGCCCTCTGCCCCGACACCCACGGCCATGGGAGCCCACCTGAGCCCCTCCCTCCCCCAGGCTCTTCCCCAGCCTCAGCATCACCACGGAGCTCACCCACCCTTCCAACATGCGCTTCATGCAGTTCCGTGCCAAGGACAGCTACTCCCTGGCGCTTTCCAAACTGGAGAAGGTGAGCAGCCCCTGGGACCTGCTCGGCCCCCGGGGGTCCGCGTGGGCCTGCACCCCTGCCTGCCACCCCCACGCCTGCAGCCAGGAGGGGTCCCAGAAAGGGCCAGGAGGACTGCGGAGGGAGGGAGCCAGGCGCCCCCAGCCCCACGGGACCAGGCAGCAGGGCTGGCTTGCGTGGAGGGACAGCTGTGGGCAGCCGTGGCTCCTGGCCTCCTGTCCAGGGAGCTTCAGAGGCAGTCGGGGGTCAGCCCATCTCAAGGCTCCTGATCAGGGAGCCTGGCGGCCGTGGAGCCCACCTCCCCGACGTTTCCCCTGAAGGCAGGGCCAGGCCTGGACGTCTGGTGGGTGGTCAGCTCACCTGCCCGGAGCCTGGCAGGAGGCCTCTGAGCAAACGCCACTGCTGAGCTTGATCAAGGACTCAGCTCAAGTAGCCATAGCCAGTCGCTACTGGACACCCGGGATGCTGTGCCCGGGCCTCGCACGCGCCCCTGTAACAGCCAGCCTGAGGGGGATGCAGTTGCCACTCCCCCTTTTTTAACTTTCTATTTTTAAATACTTTCAAACTTATAGAACAGTCACAAAAATAATCCAAACCCCATACAGAGAACCCCAACATATCCCTACCTCCCCCCAGATACCCAGAGCCACCAGCTTTTAAGATTTTGCCACATTTGCCATGTTGTTTGTTTGTCCATCTACCTATCTATCTACCCATCTGGGTCTTCGTAATCGGTCTGTCTGGCTCTATATCCATCCATCCACCCATTTACCAATCCATCATCCATCCGTCCATCCACCCTTCCATTTTCTAAATCTCCAAGAAAGGGTTGTATCCGTCGTGCTCTTGAACACTCAGTACTTCCATGTGCATTTCCTATCAACAAGGAAATGCAGTTATCAAGTTCCCCAACACAGCTTATAAAGCTTTCGGTCCATGCTCCAGTTTTCCAGTACATCCCAACATGTTCCTTTGGGCCTTTTCTCCTCTGTTATTGATCAGACAAGGGGGTCAGGGAGGGGCAGGAATTTGCCCTGGGCCCACAGCACAGCTGGAGGCAGAGCTGAGCGGCTCTGCTGCTGCCTGACCCTCAGGCCACCATGCAGGGGGACCAGCCATCAGGGCCAAGGAGTGCCATGGCCACCGCAGGCTCAGTCCCTGGTGGGCGCCAGCCCCGTCTCCCCCCAGCGCCCTCTGCTTATGCCAGATGGCAATACCGCCTTGTCCGCATTGCGGGGCTGAGCCCACGTGTTAGGACGAGTGCAGCAGTCAGCTGCCTGGAGCGAGACCAGGGAGCTGGCGCATCAGCCACGGAGGACCCTGCCAGGGGCCACGGCCTGGCCAGGGCAAGTCTCTGCTCGCCGTTCCAGCCAGCCCTGAGCCCCCCGGCCTGGGCTGAAATCCTTACCTGTGAGTTACTTGCGGCCTGTGGGCGGCTGACCCCGTGGGACCCTGGGGAAGCCCCGGGAGCTGCCACTCCGACCAGCAGAAGGGACAAGCACCGGGCAACCAACCGCGATGACAGAAGACCCTGGACTCGCAAGGAGAGTGGGACCCACTTGGCACAGAACAGGAGCCCCAGGGCAACCTTGGAGTCCAGCGTCTGCCGGAGAAGGGACCGGAAGCCAGCCGGCCTGGAGGAGGCGGAGAGAAGCTTCTGCTCAGGACACGGCAGTCTCAAGACCTTGTGTTCAGCCGTGCAGGGGAGGCTCGTGGGGGCTCCGTCCCGCCCCTCAGGAGAGAGCGCCAATCTGCATGGCCAGCTCCCGCCCAGGCCCTCAGCTGAGCCCCCTCCCCAGCGGCCCAGGCCTGGGAGCGGAACAGAGATCTGGCGGGGGCCAGGGGCTGGCTTTCCCTTGCTGCCTTCCCTCGCGCCCATTCCGGAGGCGGGCCTGGAGGAGACCAGGTCAGCAGACGCGCCCGTGCCCCTGGTGTCGGGCAGACGCCTCCGAGCGACGGCCGCCCTCCTTGGGTGCAGCCTGGCCCCACGGCCCTTCCCCGTCTCAGGGCGGGCGCGGCCAGCGCGTGACAGGCCTCGGGCCGAGGAGGGAGTGTCCAGGCAGAGCCAGGCCACGCCACCCGCCGTCCAGAGGGCCACGTCATGCTGCCCGCTGGCAGGGCCAGGCCCCAATGAGGCAGCTGAGCCCTTGTCTTCCTGCAGCCTCGGGCGACGCCAGCAACGCCCAGGCCCCTGCCGCCTCGGACGCGGGGACCAGCGGGTGGCAGCGGTGCAGGCTCAGACGCGTCTCAGAGGAAAGAGTAGACGTTTATCGTCAACACGTATTCTGCTTCGAGGAATGCCGGAAGTATGCAGAAGAAAGCTTTTATAAGTTTACCATGGCCGCTGCGCCCAGCTCCTCCTGCCCGAGCCGGGACACGGGTGGAGGGGGGAAGGCGCAGAAGGTCAGAACGCGGGGTTGTGCCGCTGCCGGACGTGCTATCCTGACAGAATGCACTTTACGTTAATTAGATTTCATATAGGGAGTGAGAATAGAAGGAAATTGAAGATGCTTCTGAAATGCAGGTAAACGTGTCTGGCCTGGAGGTGGGAGCCGTGAAAGCACTAACACTATGAAAGCACACAAACGAACAAGAGATGGTCGCTGCAGAAGAAAGCACCGTTTTTAAAAAGATGCTGAGAACAGCACGCGGAGGAGGAGCCCCCAGCTGGAGGGCGCCGGGCTCGCCCGCCCCCTCGCTCCCACTTCCTCCCCAGCGCCCGGCCCTCGCTTGCGTCCTCACGCTCCCGGCGCTTGTGGCGCCTCCTGCGGCCGGGGCCCCTGCTCACCGGCTCAGCCCCACGGGGGTCTCTCACTCCAGCCGCATATCTGGGTGCCCCGCAGGGGGGCTTTAGGGCGGCTCGCTTCGCCCTCCCGAGTTCTCTCTGCTGCTTCTAAACAGAAGGCGCACGGGGCTCGGCTCAGGTCCCACGGGGCCACCCCATAATTTGAGGGGCCCGTGTCCAGAAGGAGGAAGAACAGTGCCATTCAGGGCACCGAGATGCAGAGCCCTCCTCCTCTGCGCACACTTGCCGAAGCCTCTGTGCTGGCCTTGTCGTGTGCCGAGTAAAGGAAACTGGAATTGCCCGTTATTTGCCGGAGTTTTGCTATTCCTCCTCCTAACGTGTGATGCCAGTTTTGAATGCAAAGGAAGGGCCTTTAGGCAGCAGGCGGCATCTCTGAAATCACACGGTCGGGGTCCCCGGCGCGTTGGCACGGACGTGCGTGGCTCTCGGCAGGAGGGAGGGCGCCGCGCAGGGCCACGCGGCTCTTGCAGCCTCCGGCGCTGGCTTCCCCGGCACAGGGTGAGTGAGGACGCCCGAGGGGACGGCCGGCCGCCCTCGCCCCTCTCCTTCCCGGCGTCACTGGCAGCAAAGGACGTTGGCAAATAGATGGAATAGCCCGAGGAAGGACGGCCGGGGCTGCTGGGCCCGCGGCGTCCCCCGGAGCTCCACGGCCTTCCTTGTGCGTGTGGCGCAAGTTCCCGTGGAAAGCGCCTCAGGCTGTCGGCGCTGTGCTCAGTGTAGACACGACACGCTTGCCTTCTACTCGCTTTGTCTTCACTGCCCCCCACGGGCGCGGTAGAGACAGACGCCCACGCCCCATCCCGAGCCCGTGACTATGTACCCAAGGGCGCTTTGCAGAGCAGGTTCAGGACCTCGAGGTGGGGCTTCTCCTGGACCACCCGGCGGAGCCCCGTGACGTCGCCAGGGTCGCCGGGAAGACTGATGACGTGGAGGTGCTCGGCTGCCGGCTTTGACGGCGCTTCGCGGAGCTGGAAAGGGCCACGCAGCCTCGCCCGCCGGGGCCGCCAGCCTCCTGGGTTTCGGCCGGCGAGCCCGGTTCTGCCCTCCGGGACCGCGAGGGGAGGAACGTGCGGCTTCAAGCCGAGCCTGCGCGCTTCGCGGGAGCCACCGAGGACGCTGACGCCTGGACGCGTGGCTCCTGGGGCGTCGGGGGCCCCCTCGGGCAGAGGGCGCCGAGGGGCAGCCTCGCGCGGTGCACGCGTCTGCTGGCCACGTGCACGCCCACCTGCAGGGGCCACGTTCAAGGACAGGACGACCAGAATCTCAGCCTGAAGCCCGTTGCGGGGCTGGGTGGCCTCCAGCTCGCGCCGCGCAGCCGGCCCTGCCGCCTTCCTTCCAGGATCGTGGCGCTTGGGCTCCAGGGGGCCGTGGGTCCAGGCTGGGCGGTCGGCGCCCGCCGGTGCGTGCTGTACACACGCGTGTGCACTTCCTGTGCAGACACGCCATGCATGTGTACATTCACCTTGCACATGCGTACACACTTCCTGTACACACACATCCTGTGCCTGCGTGTGCCCGTCTGACACGCACACACGTGTGCCCCCCGCCGCCCCTCTCTGACACGCACACGCGTGTGCGTGTGCCCCCCCCGCCGCCCCTCTCTGACACGCACACGCGTGTGCGTGTGCCCCCGCCACCCTCTGAGCCCCCTCTCCTGCAGCGGGAGCGCGAGAACGGCTCCAACCTGGCGTTCATGTTCCGCCTGCCCTTCGCCGCCGGCCGCGTCTTCAGCATCAGCATGTTGGACACGCTGCTCTACCAGGTCAGCGGGCGCAGAGCGAAGGGGCCAGTGCCCAGAGCCCCTGTCACCCCTCCGTCCCCCAGCCGATGGCGGGAGCGGCCCTGGGCCTGCTCCGGCGGCCGGCAGGGTTTCCGTCCCCCTAGACCTAAGGAAGCCCCGAAACCAGAAAGGCCTTCCCAGCTCCTCTGGGGGTGCCAGGCGCGGGGACTGGCCAGCAGGTGGCTCTGTGCATGGGGGGCCGTGGGTGCTGGCCCCCTCCTGACTGTGCCCTCCCTCCCTCTGTGTGTCCGTCCGCCCGTCCGCCCGCCCGGCCAGTCCTTCGTGAAGGACTATATGATCACCATCACCAGGCTGCTCCTGGGCCTCGACACCACCCCGGGCTCCGGCTACCTCTGTGCTGTAAGTGACCCCAGGCGAGGGCTGTGGGTGCCGCCCGCTGCCCCCGCCGGCCCGGCTCAGCCCCCTGCCCCTTCCAGATGAAGATCTCTGAGGACGACCTGTGGATCCGCACCTACGGCCGCCTCTTCCAGAAGCTGTGCTCCTCCACCGCCGAGATCCCCATTGGCATCTACCGCACCGAGTGCCACGTCTTCTCCGCCTCAGAGGTGGGCCGGTGGCACGGGGCAGGGGGCCACTGGAGTCTCGGAGGGACTTGCGCCGCCCGTTTCTGGCTCAGGGGTGCCAGTGACCCCCCATGGGGGCGAGGGAGGCTCAGAGCAGCCGGCCAGAGCCACCCAGGGGCACAGCAGCGGGCCCAGGACAGCCCGGGAGCCATGGGCGGGTGGGCAGTGCAGACCCCAACTGCACCTGGTTTCCTTTGCAGCCCCACGACCTCAGAGCCCAGGTGAGGCCACCCTCAGACCCCTTCAAGTCCAAAGGCAAACAGCCCTGAACGTCGGTAGAGGAAACCCAGCCTGCGGCTGCACCCAGCAGCTCAGGGCACCCACCCCCACCCCAGCCTGGCGCTGTGAGGCCAGGTCAGGGAGCAAGTTGCAGGGACAGGCACAGATGGGGAAACTGAGGCCCGAGAGGCAGGGAATCACCCACACATTTTGAACTTGAGACCCCCAGTGCACACTGCCACCACCCCCTGCTCCTGGGCGCCCCCAGCCCCATGTGCCCTGGGGCCCCTCCTCCCAGCCCTGCCCCCTCCCACCCACACCCCAGGCCTCCAGGCAGGGCCCTGTAGCTCCCAGAGGACGCTGCAGCGGGGGAGGTGCCCCCACATCATCCCCCAATGCCACCCACCCCCTGGGCACTCCCCAGCCAGCCAGCACTCTCCTGGTCCCCCACCAAGGCCCACGAGACGCAGGTGAGAGAGGAAGTTAGCCCATTATGCACGTGGGGAAACTGAGGTATGGAAAGGGGGCAGCTCTTCCCAGACCAGATGGGACCCCAGCCGGCCCCGCAGAAACCAGGGTCGGGAGAGGTCAAGGAGCTGCCCTTGGCCACCCTGCTAGCTGGGACCCGTCCCTTGACACGTCCCTTGGTACTCACAGGGCCAGGCGGCCGGGCGGTTCCGGGGCTCGGGGGGAAAGCTGGCAGGAGGAGGAGGGCCCAGGAGCCCCTGGGCTCCAGGCTCTCCCAACGGGCTTGGGACCACCCGCACACGCTCACTCTGAGCCATCCCTGTGCGCCCTGCCCCACGGCCCCGCCAGGCCCCGCCTCCCCTCAGGCCCCGCCCTCAGGCCCCGCCTCCCCGGCCAGTCCCAGGTCTCGGTGACCGTGGAGGAGCTGGAGGACACGCGGGAGGCCCGGGGGTCCTGGGGCGCGCGTGCGGGGGCCAGCGGCGGAGCGCAGGGCCGGCCTGCGGGCGGTGACCCCGCGGAGCACCCGCTGCTGCGGCACAAGAGCCTGCAGTGGGCGCGGAGGCTGAGCCGCAGGGGCGCCAAGGCCACGGGCAAGGCGGCGGCCGAGTGGATCAGCCAGCAGCGCCTCAGCCTGTTCCGGCGCTCCGAGCGGCAGGAGCTGTCCGAGCTGGTCAAGAACCGCATGAAGCACCTGGGACTGCCCACCACGGGCTACGGTAAGCCCACGCCCTCCTGGCCCCTGCTGTCCGTCTGTCCGTCCATCTGCCTTCCAAGCCTCCGCTCTGTCCACCCAGCCAGGCAGGAGTGGCCGAGGGGCAGCCAGGGCCCCGGACCCCCGTGAACTGGCCCTGCGCCCCTAAGGAGACGCTCACCTCCCCCAGCCCTGCGGCCTCAGTTTCCCCACCTGTGAAACGGGGCGGAGCTGGCGGAGCCCGGCAGCCCTGCCTGGAGGCGGAGGCTGTGGGGTGGGTGGGCCTCAGCCTTGGTCGGGAGCAAGTCCATCTTCTCCCTGGCGCTAGAGGCGGCCCTGCCTTGGGCAGCTGCAGCCAGGCCTGTGTTCTCACGAGACAGCCGTCCAAGTGCCCAGGAACATGGCCGGGGTACCCCGAGCCTGGCCTCCTACTGACCCTCAGCAGCCAGAGGTGGCAGGGTCTTTCGGGACATTCCTGGGCGAATGCCCAGCACCAGGAGCTTCTGAGTCTTGGGGGCACACTCTCCCCATTTCCACAGCTTCGGGGTGGCTCCCTGGCAGGTGTCTCCGTTGTCAGATTTGTGCAGCCTCGTCCTTGTCGCTGATTGTGGAAACACGTGCTTGTGACCTTGACCAAGGTGCCTTGGCTGGCACGGAGGCAAGGGCTCATCTCCTCCCTTGCTCTAGAGATACTGCCTCCGTTGATATGGCCTAAGGCGGCCCAAACTCCCCAAATGTCTTTGTGTCGATGCCTGGCCGTGCCCACCCCGCCAGCTGGCTCTGCCTCTCAGCGGGTGCCCCGTCTCCCCACCCTGCTTCCCCGCACTCTGGCACTGGGTCAGCAGCCCTTGAGACCCCCTAAGAGAGGTCAGGCAGCTCAGAGCCTGCCGTGCACCCCCTGTGCTGACCAGCACTGGGAGCGACTCGGGGTGCTGGGAAGGGCGTGAGCCTGGAGACTCAGAGGCCAGGGTTTGGGAACAGGGTGGCCCGTGAGAGCCGTCCCCAGCCCCCAGCTCTGTGGGCACAGCCTATTGTTTATTTTTGCCCCCACCCCATCCTCCTTGAGGTGGAGAGTTGACTCCGAGGCTCAGAGAGGGGACGTTGGCACTAACTGCCCAGACCCAGCCCCCAGGAGGGGCCCTGCTCCGTGTCCCCCTTGACCTCTGTGACCCAGCCACCCCCAAGCTTAGCAAAGGAGGAAACAGCGTTCTGTCCGCCACTGACTTGCTTCGAGGTCCAGGGGCCTGGCCACCCGCCCCGGTGCGGACGGACCCTTAGCGTGAGGCTGGCGCTGCGCCCCCACCCCGCTGTGCCCAGGGCGCCCGGCCCTCCGCTGGCCCCCGCCTCTGCCCACCCTGCTGCTTGCTGACCTCTCTTTCTCTCTCTCTCTCTGTCTGTGCCTCTTTCCGTGTGTTCTGTAGAGGACGTAGCAAACTTAACAGCCAGTGATGTCATGAACCGGGTAAACCTTGGATATTTGCAAGGTAATTCTGCTCCCGGGGAAGTCAGCGCAGGCTCCGGCGCCCGCCGCACGAGGGGGCACGTCGACCCCGCCCAGGCAGGCCGGCAGGAGACAAGAGACCCAGGGTCCAGCCAGGGTCCCCTCCCGGCGGCAGGGCCCAGGCTGTCCAGCTCCGGGACCGGCCCCCAGCTCAGGCCCCAGCTGCCTTGACCCTGAGAAGGCCCGTGGCCTGTGCGGTCAGGTCGGGCTAACCCCCTGCGCCTTCCGCTGTCGCTGAGAAGAAACGCCCTGATGGGCAGTGGCTCGTCCTGACCCCCAGCCAGGGCCCTGTGTCTGAACCCTGAGACCCCCAGCTCAGGGCGAGACCAGGTGGACGGCCCCATGCCAGGGTCCGTACATGGAGCCCTGGCGAGGCCTGGGCCAGCCCCTGCCCCCAGACGGAGCGCGGAGACGGGGCGTGAGCTCTGCTGGAGCTGTGAGGAGCGGGCGGCCCTCGGGGCCTTCCCAGGCCGGGTGGGCGGTGGACGTCGGCCCGAGTGGGGCTTTCTCTTCCGCTGGGACGAGGCCCGTCCTTGCCCCGAATCTCCTCGGGGCGCTCGGAGCTGGCTGGGCGGCCGCCTTCCTCGAGGGGATGCCGTAGCTCCCCACCCCGCCGGGGGCACAGAGTGGGCTTCACGGCCAGGGACCCCGAGTCTATCGGCCACCAGCCCGTGGAGGCGAAGCCCTGTTTGCATCTCTGAACTCTGCGCCCCCTGCACTCATGTCCGTGGCACTGCCAGGCTTGCAGGAGTGCCAGGCTGGCATGGCTGGTGCCCGCCTGGGGGTGCCTCGAGGGCATGGGTGGGGCAGGGCTCCCCGGAGAGGCTGCACCACCTCGTCCAGCTGTGCCCCTGCCCCCCACTGCCCCCCACCGCCCCCACTGAGGGCCTGCGACCCCCAGCGGGTGTTTCTAGCACCGTCTGTGCCCATCCAGCACCAAGGGGGGCGGGCGCTTCCTCAGCACCCCCGACGGGCAGGAGGGGCGGCCACGACCAAGGACCAGCCCTCTAGCCGGCGGGCACGCCTACGAAGCCCCTCGGCGGGCAGGGCCAGGGGCCCAGTCCAGAGGAGATGTGTCAGCTGCACCCCACATTCACAGACAGTCTGAGCCAGGCGCCGAGCCCGGCCGCTCTCGTCCCCGTCCCCCCGTGGAGGGAGGAGAGGACCCTGTCGCCCTGGGTGGACAGCCTGGGGGGAGCATGTGGAGGGCGCGGGGGCGAGGAGGCCCCCTGGGCTGAGTGGAAGCGCCCCGGCCGGCACCTCCGCCTTCTCCCGAGTGGGGGTGGGGCTAGGCCAGGGCAGCCGCCTTCTCCGCCTGTCCTCGGGGTAAGGGTCTCGCGGCGACCCCCAGCTGCCCCTCGGGCCCACGTGGCACCGGGCAGCCCAGCACCCCGAAAGCCCACAGCAGGCCAGCTCGGGCCACCCCGAGCTCCACTAGTTTCAGAAAACACCCCCGGCGCACCCCGGGAGTGGACGCAGAGGCCAGGGGACGGGAACGGGCCTTAGAGGACAGAGGCAAGCCTGAGCCCGCGTGGGCCAGCAGCCCCCGGGGTCAGCTCCCGGACTCGAGCATGTTACATACTGTGACCCCTGCTGGTGGCTGTGTCTGGGGCGTGGGGTCCCTGAGAGCCCGTGCCCCTCCCCGCGAGCCCGCTCTGCTGCATTCCGCTGTCACCCCTCCTCCATGCCGCCCCCACCCTGAAATGCAGGGCTCTGGGGGTTTCCCTGCACGGTCGTTGCCCTGTCCATTTGCTCGAGCCTGGACCAGAGGAATGTGGGTTTGGGGGAGCACAGAGAAGGCCCCCGCTTCACGGTTGTGGCCTTGGAGCTGGCTGAGCATGTCCCCTGGGCAGAGGTGGTCCCCACCCCAGCTCCCAAGCCGGGTCCCCGCCCTCCACCCCCTGAAGCTTGTGGTGCTCGCACCGGCTCCACGCCCTGCTGCTGCGAGAACCCCAAATCCCACTCAGAAATAAGCCCCTCGGACCAGCCAACAAGCGACTCCTCCAGCTTCACAGAGAATCTCTTTCTTCCTCCTGAGGGGAGGGGACGGGTAGAGAGGAGACGGGGCGAGCCATGGGGGCAGGGGGGTCCCCACTGCTGCCTGTCTGTCCTTGGAATCCTGGAGCATCAGATGAGTAGACTGAGGCAGGGGCTGCTCCCTCCGCTGCCAGAGTCCCCTGCTGGCCGAGCACAGTGACCAGGTGTTTCTGCAGTGCTCAGGCTCCCAAACGCTCCCTCCCTCTGCCCCCGCCCCCGCGTTTTCCCGAGAGCCACAGGCCTCAAGATGGGCTCCGCACGGGAAGGGCCCACCTCAGAGGGCGCGAGCACGCAGGTGCTTCAGGCTGGTGGATGCGAGGAGCAGGTTTGGGAGAAGGGGGGACTGAGTCCAAAGCCGGGGGTTGAGCCAAGGGGTGGGTGGCCTTCCTGGGTCCCCAGGGACTGGAGGGGTGGTGGTGAGGACAAGTCTGCCCAGTCTCAGAGGGGCCAGGGTCAGGTGGGTGCAGGTATACACAGGTGTGTGTGTGCAGGTGCAGGGCATGAGCAGGTGTAGGGGATGTGAGCAGGTGCAGGGGGTGAACAG
>JAQZBX010058421.1:0-17741 GCA_029593785.1 Cabassous unicinctus
TTTTTTTCATTTTGTCTTCAAAGAAGCTTTAGGCTACAGAAAAGTCATGTACAGAATATAGGGGATTCCCATATACCCAACATCCTCCCCCTTTTCTCCTTTCCCCTGATAATAACATTTTACAGGTGGATGGTACATTTGTTACAATTGATGTACAAATATGGAAACATTCTTACTAATCATGGTCAATGATTTTCATTATGGTTTACATTTTGGACCATACACTTTTATAAATTTTGATGAAATTTAACATGGCCTGTATCCATCATTGCAAGATCATGTTGTACAATTCCATTGCTCCCAAAATGTCCCATATTCCATGTATTCTATTCTTCCCTTCCCTCAGGACCCACAGCAACCAGCAAACTTCCTTCCTTGAAGAACAAGATTCATAGTTACTTGTAACAACTTTGAGGGCTTGACATACTGGCCTGTCCTCCCCTATTAGGCACTGCCTATGCTCTTGAGAGGCTCCAGGCCCTCTATTTGAGAACATAGCAGGACTCCCCAGGGTTGGAGTCCCACACCTTCCAGCTTATTATGTGGGTTTCCACCCACTGATATAACCTATTATGACAAGATGAACACTCACACACTCCCTAGAGGCCTGCTCCAGTTGTGCCCAGTCCTGCATGTCCCCCACATCCAACACCCTAAACTGGTAACCTTCCCTTGCCATATTTGCCAAAAGAACATTCCCAACCTTGTAGTTTCAACCGCATGCCCACAAATCCCCCAAGTTCACCTGCTCCCTTCCCCAGCCCTCCCCCCAGTTCCATGGACAGCCCAAGCCATCTTCACCGCCTTACCCCCTCCCAAACCAGCACCACCTAGCCCAATAGCATCACTGCACCACTGTCATGCCCATCTACTGCACAACTACACACTTCCATCTTATCACAGATATTGCCCATATGGCATTGGCTCACAACCTTCTTCACCCTTTGTCTCCTGTAAACCTATCTTCCAGACTCTAGCTCTGTGAGTCTGCTCAAATTGCTTCTTTCATATCAATGAGGTGATGTAATATTTGTACTTCAATGCCTGGCTTGCTTCACTCAACTTAAGGTCCTCAAGATTCATCCATGTTATCCCATGTGTTAACACTGCATTCCTTCTTACAGCTGAATAATATTCCATTGTATGTATATACCACATTTTGTTTATCCATTCATCTGTTGGTGGACATTTGGGTTGTTTACAACTTTTGCCAATAGTGAATAATGCTGCTATGAACATTCATGTGTATATATCTGTTCATGTCCCTGCTTTCAATTCTTTTGGGTACATACTCAGTAGTGGGATTGCTGGATCATATGGCAGTTCTATAGTTAGCTTCCTGAGGAACCGCCAAACTCTCCTCCACAATGGCTGTACCATTCTACATTCCCACCAGTAGTGGATAAGGGTTCCCATTCCTCCACATCCTCTCCGACACTTGTAGCACTCTGTTTTTTTAAAAGCTGCCATTCTAATGGGTGTAAGATGATATTTCATTGTGGTTTTGACTTGCATTTCCCTAATAGCTAGTGATGCTGAGCATCTTTTCATGTGCTTTTTAGCAATTTGTATTTCTTCTTTGGAGAAGTGTCTTTTCAAGTTGCTTGCCCATTTTTTAAATGAGTTGTTTGTCTTTTTATTTTCGAGGTGTAGGATTTCTTCATATATGCTGGATAATAGACCCCTATCAGATATACGGTTGCCAAATATTTTCTTCCACTGAATAGGCTGCCTTTTCACTTTCTTGACAAACTCCTTTGATGTGTAAAAGTTTTTAATTTTGAGGAGGTTCCATTTATCTATTTTTTCTTTCATTGCTTGTGCTTTGGGTATAAAGTTCATAAAACCATTACCTAATATTAGATCCTGTAGATGCTTCCCTACATTATCTTCCAAGATCTTTATGGTCTTGCCTCTTATATTTACATCTTTGATCCATCTTGAGTAAATTTTTGTATAAGGTGTGAGACGTTGTTCCTCTCTCATTCTTTTGGATATGGATATCCAGTTCTCCAAGCACCATTTGTTGAAGTGGCCATTCTCTCCCAGTTAAATGGGCTTGGTGGCCTTGTTGAATATCAGTTGACTGTATACGTGATGATCTATATCAGAACTCTCAGTTCAATACCATTGGTCAGTATGTCTATCCTTGTGCCAATACCATGCAGTTTGACCACTGTAGCTTTGTAATATGTTTTAAAGACAGGTAGTGTGATTTCTCCAATTTCATTTTTCTTTTTCATTATGTCTTTGGCTATTCAGGGTCTCTTGCCCTTCCAAATAAACTTCATAGTTAGCTTTTCCAAACCAGTAAAATGTGTGGTAATTTTTATTGGAATTACATTAAATCTGTAAATCAGTTTGGGTAGCATAGACATTGTAATGATGTTTAGTCTTCCTATCCATGAACAGGGAATATTCTTCCATTTGTTTAAGTCTTCTTTGATTTCCCTTAATAGTGTTCTGTAGTTTTCTGTGTACAAGTCCTTTACATCTTTAGTTAAATTTATTCCTAGGTATTTGATTCTTTTAGTTGCTATTGTAAATGGGATTTTTTTCTTGATTCCCTCCTCAGATTGCTCATTCTTATTGTAAAGAAATACTACTGATATTTGCACATTGATCTTATAACCTGCCACTTTACTGAACTCATTTATGAGCTCTAGAATCTTTGTGGTAGATTTCTCAGCACTTTCTATGTATAGGATCATGTCATCTGCAAATAGTGAAATTTTTACTTCTTCCTTTCCAATTTGGATGTCTTTTATATCTTTTTCTTGTCTAAGTGCTTGAGCAAGCACTTCTAAAACAATGTTAAATAAGAGCAGTGAAAGTGGGCATCCTTGTCTTGTTCTAGATCTTAGAGGGAAAGCTTTTAGGATTTGAGCATTGAATATGAAGTTAGCTGTGGGTTTTTCATATATACCCTTTATCATGTTGAGGAAGTTTCCTTCTATTCCCATCTTTTGCAGTGTTTTTGTCAGGAATGGGTGCTGTATTTTATCAAATGCTTTTTCTGCATCTATAGAGATGATCATATGATTTTTTTCTTTCAATCTCTTTATGTGGTATATTGCATTGATTGTGTTTCTTATTTTGATCCATCCTTGCATACCAGGAGAGAAACCCACTTGGTCATAGTGTATAATTCATTTGATGTGTTGTTGAATATGATTAGCAACTATTTTGTTGAGGATTTTAGCATCAAGTTTCATTAGAGAGATTGGTCTATAGTTTTCCTTACTTGTGGTGTCTTTGTTTGGCTTTGGTATTAGGGTGATGTTGGCATCATAGAATGAGTTAGGCAATGTTCCCTCCACTTCTATTTTTGGAAGACTGTAAGCAGGATTGGTGTTAGTTTTTTCTGGAATGTTTGGTAGATTTCATCTGTGAAGCCATCTGGTCCTAGACTCTTCTTAGTTGGGAGGTTTTTGTGGATGATTTCTATCTTTTTACTTGTGATTGGCCTATTGAGTTCATCAATTTCTTCTTTTGTCAATGTAAGCTGTTTGTGTGTTTCTAGGAATTTGTGCATTTCCTCTAAATTATCCATCTTGTTGGCATACAATTTTTCAAAGTATCCTCTTATAATACTTTTTATTTCTTTGGGGTCAGTCTTTGGTCTTTTTCTCTATCCTTACCCCTCAGAGTCTGTTGTTGATACAATAACCAGAGGAATCCTGTTGAAATGTAAGTAAGATGATGTCACTATTTGGTTCAAAATCCTCCAATGGCTTCCATACCACTCAAAGTAAACATGAAAATCTTTACAATTGCCTACAAGGTCCTACATGATCTCACTCCTTATCATAGCTCTGATTGCTTCTTCCATGTCACTGACCCCACCCCACCCCCACCTTGCTTATTTTGCTCCAGAAACAGTAGACTCTATGCTCTGTTCCTATCACACCAAAAATGCTGCCTCAATGATTTTGTATCTGTTCTTTTCTGTCTGGAATGCTGTCCCCTCAGATATCTATACTTCCCTCAGGTCTTTGTGTCCCATGAACAGCCTATATGAAATATGTATTCTCAATACTTCTTATTCTCCATTTTTACTTTCAGTTATTAATAGTACATCTGACATATTATATAGTTACAAATTTATTTTTATTGTCTCCCCTCTCTGGATTGAAAGCTTCATGAGGACAGGACTTGTTTCATTTGCTGATGTATTGCCAGTGATTAGAATGATATCTGGTTCGTGGTCAGTGCACATTAAATATTTGTTGAATAAATGAGTGGAATCTCCTCTTTCTGGCATCTAAAGTCTTCACAATCTGAAACAATCCATATTTCCTTGTTACTATTTGTTGACATGAGTCATTTTCATGGACAAAATCTCCTAAACTCCCAACCTTCTTTTATGATGTTGCTTTATCCTGACATACTTTCTAGTCTTCTCTTTTAATTTTGTCTTTAAGGTTCATGTCTCCCATCAAATCTCATGGATTTTTATTCTCCTACATACTTATGCTATAAAGATTTTTAGATTTATACTGGGGGTCTGAAGGAATGCATTCTAGACTTGCTCTGCTATTAACATAATTGAGGCTTTCAGAATATCAGTTAAACTCTCAAGGCTCAGTTTTCTCAGTTTCAAAAGTATGGGCATAAATTTGATGAGGCATGAGGATCCCTATAGTCCTATTACTGCATAAAGCTGAAGATATATTTTTATCCTCATACTTTTTTGTCTTTCCTATCTTCATAAATGCTAAAATTGTCTACCCAGCTGTCCAAAATGAAATTCTATCTTTCATTCTTCTTGGACACTCATTTGAGAAGTAATTGTTATCATATTACTCACAAGACAGCTTATAACTGGCCCCTTCCTAGCCTTGTCTCCCAGTAACCCTCCCCCTCCTCCCCAACCATGTCAACAACTTGTAGTTTCTTGACTGCACCTGCAGCATTTCCTTGTGGGCCTTTGTACTTTTGTTCAAACTGACTTCTGTCTGGTGAAGTGCCCTCAGAATCATTATCTAGGTCACTTTTAATAAAGAAATTTCTTTCTCATGGCTCAACTCTTCTAGTCTTAATAACATTAATATAAGAAAGATTTAATGCTTACTCAAGTTCTCATCATTTTTCTGTTAATAAAATTTTAAAAAATTGTCTGATTCTTAAATGCTGCAATTTATGTACTTGTATTTATATTAATCATTGCCGTTTTTACATGCTTAATATGTTTTAGACTATGTGCCAGGAGCTTAACATTTATTATTTCTAACTACTGCAACAATTCTGCAAGGTAGATAGTACTTTCCTGGAGATTATGGAATAAATGAGAAGTTTAGATACCTTGTATAAGGTGAACAACAACTTCAATTTTGTATGCAGCCAGATATTGGTTCTCAAAGTAGGGAGAACTTCAGTTATTTCAAGGGAAGTGGTAATATACAACATACCAATATCTCTCTGAAAGGTTTAGATTCAGTCTGAAAGTGATATCTTTGCAGTTAACTTTTTAAAAACAGATTTTTTAATTTTATTTGTCTTTCAGGGTCCAGGTCATGTCTCCCATCAAATATCGTGGATTTTTATGTTCCTACTGTAACATTATGAAAAAGAATAGTTATGAAAAAAGATTTAGCCTTTGTGTGACTAAATGCAATAGCGTGATGAACTTTTTTGATAAAATATAAGTTTGAAGCCATAAAGTCAGTCATTGGCTAATAAGCTTTATGCATAGATAAGGGAAACATCAAATGAATTCATAACTAGAGAGTCACATTTCCAAAAACATATTTAAAATACAGAGAACACTGACTTGAGAGACACTTTGTAGTGTCATTATCTGAAAAGACTACAGGAGATCTTTCTGTTTAGGTCAAGGGCATGCTAACAATTGGCATAATTTCAGGGAAAATTATTTTCTTCAACTCATATTTTTATAATAGGATGATATACTCATACACATAGATATACATATATGAGCTCAGCTTATTTCCTATCAAATCACATTATACCCTACTCATGTGCAAGGATAATGTGGATAATATTCATATTTCAATTTCCATTTAAAAATTTGTAGATGCTTCAATATTTGTAAGACGAATTCAGGAGGAAACAGTTTATAAAGGGTGAATAGAGTCAACTTTTATGACTTGCTTTAATTAACTTAAAATAAATATAAAATGCCTTAGGGTAAACACATAAATACTGCATTTAATTAATAAGTATTTTATTAAGAGCTTATTATGTCCCATGCCTATGAACAGAAGTGAATGGGATGCAGAAGATATATTGTATTAGTTAGGGTAATTCTAGCTGCTATAGTGAAACTCTAAATCTCAGTGGCATAACACAATAGTTTATGTCTTCCTCACATCAAAGTCCAAAGGGCAATTTTTGATTGGAAGGCTGTTCTTTTAGTTTAGGAATACAGGGCTTTCCAATCTTTTTCTCTGCCTCTTCACTGTGTGGCTTTAAAGATGACCACACTCCTCTGCTACAATCCGAAAGGGGAAAGGGCATGAGTAACTCCTGTGGGAGGGTTGTTTTGGGAGGGAGTACTTGATGGGCCTGGTCTTGAAGTGGTGCATGTTTCTTCCACTCACTATTTCATATTTCAGTGGCTAGCACTCAGCCATGTGACCATACCTGACTGTAAGGGAGGTTGGGAAATGTAGTCCAGGGCTACAGGAAGAAGATTTGAGTTTTGAGTAGCATAGAGCAAGTCTTTGACATGAGTATAAAATCACTGAATATTAGAACTGGAATTGTTCTCATTATTTTTAAACATTTCTATCATTTTACAGATAAGGAAATGAGGCATATGAAATTTGAATAGCTTGCAAAGTTTGTATAAAAATAAAGTAGCATAATTAGTACTTAAATCCAGGTGATCTTAACTCCAAGACTAGGGCTTTCCTATTTTCAAGATAGGCACAATCTAGTAGAGGAGGCAGGAAATAATGTCACACATGAAGCAGTCCAGAAACACTGCCAGGGGTAGTGTACGTGATATAGAGCCTAAAGATTTGTTTTGATTGATCCACCAGTACTATAAAACATTTTTAAATCTAAGTTTTTAACATTTAAAAATAAAATATTTTCATGTGTGTGTTCATATTTCTGCTTTTAAAACTATAATATTTGACTATTCTGGACTTATATTTTTTCATTGCAAAACTGGGCTTAAGAATGGAATCATAGTTCCCTCTTTGTGGGCATGCTCACTCTAGTTCATCCCAGTCCCCACCTGGCCTGTGTCACTCGTGGTATCTGCTTGGCCATGATAAGCATTTGATTTTGTGATCCTTGCATATACTGCATCATGGAAGTGCTTTAAAGTTCTCATATGGTAAACTACAGATTTTGGACATATATCTTGAGGAAGTTGGAGCTCCTTTCCTCGTAGGTGAACTTTGCATGTGAGTGTTAATGAGGTGGTGAATTCCTTATTCCTGGGTGGTATTTACTCAGGGCCTGGAAGATCATAAGAAGTATCTTCTGTACAGCATTCAAGTATCAGCTATTTGAGTCCATAACCTACTGTTCAACCTTATTATAATTCTAAATCTTTCACTAGTGCCTAATTTTCTCACTATCTATTCCATGTCTCCCCTAAGCCTCTTCTCTTATTGATATTTAGATGTATTCATTTACAGATCATTTCACGTGATTTTAGATAATGCATTTCCCCTGAATGCACAGAGTTATATGCTTCTGTTTAATCAAGGGAATCAGAAATAGGGATATCCTGTTTTATCACATTTATGTGACATAGAACATACATCACAGCATCATAAGACACTTAGGCTTCATTCTGAAACATTACGTCATCTCTACCGCTAGCATATGACTGGCTTTCCACACTGTATATTCCAAACTACACTACTTTTAGAGACCCAGATCATAAATACTGGGTCCATGTACACCAGTTACTTCAGCTTGAAAATTACCAAGGATTAGGTGAAGTAGGCAGCTAAGTAATACACATAAAAAATGTCAGGGGTGAAATTCCTAGTATTTTGGTATCAATTTTTTAGTCACTCCAAAGATGATCTGTCCAGATCACAGACTGGGATAACGTTCCAAGCTTGGGTACATGGGCTCCATGTAGACATGAAAGGGAAGTCACACTTTTGTACTTCTTTGGGATTCAGTTTTTTTCGTTCATAAAATGGGGATGAAAGGACTATCTGCCTAATATAGTTGTATAAGGATTAAATGACCCAATACAAACAAACCATCTAGAATAGTGCCTGGCACATAGTAAGCACTAACAAACATTATTATTTGGGAGACAGTATATCCAAGAGGTTAAGAAAATGGGTTGGAGTCAATTCAATTTTCATTTGCGTCCTTCACTTCCTTGTTATATGAATTAGGCAAATTATTAAGGCTGTAGTTTCTATGGGCCTTAAAGAATATCGGCCTTGTAAGTTTAATATAAATATTCAATGAGACAAAAACATGTAAATATTTTAGCACAAAGCTTGGCATATATGTACCCAGTAAAAAACAGGTAGATGTGTAGAACAAATAATTATAGAATCTAAGTTCTGAATAGGTAAAAAAATGATCTTGGGAAAGCCTCCAATGAAATCAGTGACCAGACTTTTTAAAAAAGATAACTGATGCTTGGTCAATATATTTATGTAGTATGAGACTGGGAATGAAAATGCCTAATGTTGTATTGAATGCATCCACAGTGCATTGTTTGAATGAATGAATTAAATAAGATTGTTAGAGTATATAGTATTTGTCTTGTGTAAAGTATCAATATAATGTTTTAGGAACTTTGTTCAAGAGAAAAATGCTATTATAAATATTTTAAAATATGTTATTAGTTAACAATGAAATAAGAAAAGCCTTCTCTTGAGGCCACGAGTTTCTATCTTCTTTTCTGTGAGGCAAATATTGACTGTCAGTGTTCAATTTGAAGTAAGATTGTTTTTGGTAATTATTGAACAAAGCTGTTAAGATGAATGTTTAATATTTTAAAAAATCAACCAACTTTTTATGGTGACTGTCAAATGAAAATCGAATGAGGGACATTTCCCAGAAACAAATTCATTACCTGGCATTGAATGCCAATTTGCTATATTCCAGTGTTTGATTATTGGCATTTTTGGTTTTTGCCAAGGATCTAAACTTGGCTGCAAATACAATCACCATGAGGAGGATATTTAAAATAGAGAATCCCAGGCCCTACCCTTGGAGATTATGATTCATTAGATTTGAAAAAGGATCAGAAATTTGACCTTAGATGATTCCAGTGATCTTCTGGATTTGGGAAATGCTGATCTTTTTGACAAATACTTCTCTTTTCCAGACCAAAAAATAATGCTGAGCTGAATCATTGCAATGATTCATATAAATATTTTCCCCATTAATATGTATGTAAACTATTTGTGAATCATTTTGGAGAGAATTTAATTATGAGGTATATAAGAGTTTTAATCAATTACAGAAATACAAGTTTTAAGAAAGCTCAGCTTAAAAATCCAATTTTTAAAACTGCCATTGCCATAAATTTTATAGTTCTTAAAATATTTGTCACCAAGGCACATTATAGGTAATTTTTTTTATAGTGGGTATTTTAAAATACTATATATATATGTTTCCTATTTTTATTATTTACTTCTTAACCTAACTAGTCCGTATAGAATTAAGTTGTATATATTGAGTTTTAAATCTATCCAATAGAAGTCATTATCCTTATAACACTTACCATTTTTTTTTCCATTTTTTTAGCTATAGTTCTCAACCCATCCTAGCAGCTCACAGCAACTTTATGAAGAAATATCCTAAAATATTCTTGCACAAAAAAGTCAGACTGCCTAAACTTTACGAATTGGAGGACAAAAGGTAATGATGTCTGCTTTTGAAAGCAAGGTTCACTTTGTGTGTGTGTGTGTGTGTCTGTGAAAGAAGTGACATAAAAAAAACTAAATGTATGTGATCAGTTCCCTGTGCTTCATGCTAGGGAGCAGCCAAAGAAAGGGAGATTGATAGATAGGAGTAAACTCATTTTCTTGTTTTGGAGAATTATCTGTCCACCTCTGAGGAGCATATTTATTCAAACCTTTTGTCAAACAATTGTTACCTTTTACTTCTTGGTGGTGGTGTATATGAAGAGACTTCATTAAAGTACTCTATGGGGTTTCATGAGAAAATTTCCCATGGAAATGATTAGAATGTTTGTGGTTGGAGGATATTTGGAGGATATTGAATATGTATATGTGTATCAAGGAATGAATGACAAAGTCACAGGACAGATAAAAGATATTTGAGAAGTCTATTTTACTGTGCTCCTGCTTCCAGGTAGACCTCTATTAAATGTATGTTTCATGCATTTTCAAAGGCAATGAGACTACTTAACTGTGTTGCCGGAGGTGTGATTGACCTCCCTGGGCAGGCTGAGAATGGTTGTCTAATCACGGTGTGATGCTGCTCCTTTCAGGTTATCCCTGGTCCCCGTGGAGCTGTAAGGTTCTTACATCAGTGCAACATTAGATCCCTAAAGACATCCTCTCCCCTTAGATACCACAGTTGTCCTCTGTATATCTTATTCTGAATATGCAACCCGTACCCCTATTATTCATGTGGACTTGATCTGTCCACACTCTCAACCACCCTACGTCCCCTCTCCCTGATTGTATAACTTCCATATCCATAAGATCATATTTCACTTGTGTATTTACTAGTCTGTATTTGTATTTCTGACACTTAGCAGAGGGAGTGACACATAACTAGGACTAATAATTGTTTGTGGCTCCCTGGGCAGACTATTATCTGTCTCCATAAGGGATTTGATCAAGAACATATTATTTATTTACTTATATCAATACTAAAAAGATAAAACTTTAAAAAATTGTTGTAAAACATATTCTCAGGGTGTGAGGATATCAGCATGGGAGACATTGGCTTATTTTATTATCAGTTTTTGTCTATAGCTATAGGACAGTGTCATGTAGAACATACCAAGGTAATTAAGTGGGAAAAATCTCTGGGAGATGCAGTTACTCTGTCTCTTCAAGAACAATTCTGTTAAATTACTAAAAACCTCATGAAAAACACATTCAAATATATAACACATTTTGCAAGACTTGTGCTAACACCTAGATTGGACTATGTCCCTAGAGGGTAACCCTATGTGGAATGATCATATGGAGGTTATACTGTGATTCTTGAAATTAAAATCACATTATAGGAATATCTAATAAAAACAGATTGTATAAAATTTGATTCCAATTACACAACATATTTTAATCTTGTTGATTAGAATGAAGCCTGTAAACTCAGCTCTGCTTTTGGAATAAGAGACCAGGAGCTTTTAAGAAGAGGCGAAGTGTCCAATTTGTCCTAAGATTTCTTGATTAATCCATCATCACTGGCTTTACACCTTTTAATTAAATCATTATTTTCTGAGGGCCACAGGAGGCACATCAGTGCCATTAACAAACTTGATAATGGAATACCATCTTTATATTTTTAAGAAAAAAGATTGAGACCCAAAATTTATATTAACAGCCAGAGTGTGGTTTAATTGTAAAAGTAAAGAATGGGCCCTCAACTACACAAGACCTTGGGAAATACACCATATTAGCGAAGATTTGTTTATTTTACACGCTAGAAAGGCCAACCAAATTGGCATAACCAAACAAAGGGAATTTGAGATTCATATTTATGAAGTTTTTGGGAGTAGAGCTAGCTTCAGATTGAAATTATGAT
Source organism: Cabassous unicinctus (assembly GCA_029593785.1). Classification (NCBI taxonomy): domain Eukaryota; kingdom Metazoa; phylum Chordata; class Mammalia; order Cingulata; family Chlamyphoridae; genus Cabassous; species Cabassous unicinctus. The sequence continues at coordinate 11,689 of JAQZBX010058421.1, forward strand.
ATTGGGGCTCAGTTTTCCTCCAATATCACTTGCTTCACCTTTGGCTAGGTTGGTTTCAGTCTCACACCCTTTGTGGTGGCTTTTGACAGGCCCAGGTTCATTTACTTTAAGGTTCAGATGAGGGGAAGGGTGGTCTCTTCAAGTAGCCCCTGCAGAAGACTCAGTGAAGTCTTTGGTTGAATTTTATGTGCATCTCTGGGCTGTCCCTGTGCTCTGACTTGGCAGTCCTGACTCACATGCCCACCCATAGAATGAGGAATGTTGTTGACATTAAATGAAACATATGAGACAAGAGTAGGAGGAGAAACAGTTCTCAAAGGAAAATTGGTGTTTTTAACAGGAAAATGGTAAAAGGATCCACAAACCTTGATTAAAAATTTCCTGAAGACTCACCAGTCAACAGCAGGTTGAACTGAAAGTAAGAATGGGGAAATAATAATTTAAAAAATTGCCAGTGAACTTTAAAATTATATTTACAATGATTTAAGTCTAAATAACTGAAAAATCTGATTAAAAACAGATTGTATGTAGGATACTTATTAAAAGAAATTGTTCATCTCTAATAATAATAATTATTATTGTTTTACTTGAGACAAAAGTTCCAGAATATATTTTAAAAAAGGAGATGAGATTGTAGGAAGAGAGATCCTGTATTTACTTTTATTTTAGTGCTAAGGTATGTTTTAGTTCCAAAATCAACAGCATAATATAGAGAAATGTAGAGTTCAAATTTTATTTAGAGATATAAAAATGATCACCATTATGTTGAAAAATAGGCTCTATAACTTTAATGTTAGCATAGAGGAAAAAAACGAAAGGTACAGACTATTTAGCAAAAGATAAAAAAGGCAAAAATAAAAGACTCAAAGGAAACATCGAGGATGTATTAACAAAAACATAACATAAAATAACTGATGATCATACAAACTAGTCATAATAATAAGTGCAGCAGAGTCTCAGATTGGTTCTATGATAAATTCCAATAATATTCTAACTCTAAGAGATTAAAACATGAATGACTTAGAAAGTTTAAAACAATAAAAACATACACCAGGCAAATGCAAACCACAGAAGTAAGGATTTGCAATATTAATATCATATAAATTGGAATTTCAGATTAAAGGCAATAAATCTGGCAAATAAAGTAACTTTTTCATTTATTTACATGCCAAAATTAAAGATATAGCTATCAGATACTTTAGAGGCTCCAGATAAGATAAACTTGATAGAAATAGAAACCATAAGATGAGATACAAAAACTTATAGGGAATATCCTTGTTTTGTGAGTACCCATACTTGGGTGGGAAGCAGTCTCTAAAATGGTCCACAATGATCCCCATCTCCTATATTCACATCTTTGTGTAATCCCTTCATTTTGAGTTTGGACTGAATTTAGACTTGTTTCTAATGCATAAAATATGGCAGAAGCAATGGGGTGTCAATTTGGAGATTATAAAATGACATATTAAGAAAACTATATAACTCCTCTATAGTATATAAGAGAAATCTTAAATAAATGGAGAAATATGCCATGATTTCTTATGGAATCACTCAACAGTATAAGAATCTCAGTTAATTTCATGCATTCCATGAAACTAAAAATCCAAAGTGATTTTTTTTTTCAATTAGGTATAAAAAGCATCTTGAAATTTACTTGGAATAATAAGCATAGTAGAATTGTTGTGAAAATTCTAAAACATACACCCCCAAAATTGTAAGGAGGGGGTAATTACAATATTAAAATATTATAAAACAATGGGATTAATTACAAATCTAGGATACAGACCAGAATTTCCTATGTTAAGTGTCATTTCAAAATTAATAGGAATACTCCATAAATGCCTTTGGAAAATCCAGAGAGTCAATTCTGAAACACACACACACACACGCACACACATATATATACACAGAGGCATCCCAATTAAGTCTTATGTTAGTGATCTCTAAATTGTAACTTATGAGAAAAAAAATTCCAATGAATTCATATTAAAATGTCAAAAACCAAAAAAGTAGTTGAAATATTTAAGTGCTTAACAGGTACTTAGGTAAATAGATTTATGATTTGGGGATATGATATAAAATGAAGGAAACATAAACTATTAATAAATTTGACTACCCTGAATTTCCAAATCTTTTGTATGTTATATTAACTAAAGACAAAATGCAATATATATGCAATTAAATACGACAGAAAGTGTGTCAATAAGCTTAAAGGAGACAAAACTTTTTTAAGTAAGAAGAGGACAGAAACCCCAACAGAAAAATGGGCAGGCAATTTTTAGAAAACAACAGCAACAAGCAAAACAGCTGAAAAGCTGTTTAGTTTCAACAATATTTAAAACAAGCAAGTTCAAACAATTTGATGAGATTTTTCTCCCATCATTTTTTTATGGATTAAAAATATAGGTAAAATCTATTTCTGTTAAGGGCATGAAAAAATAGACTGCTGGTGCTGCAAATTGTACAGCCCATTGTGTTGGCAATGTGTCAAAACATATGAAAATTTAAAATGTACCCACTTTGGGAGTCAGTCAATTTATTTACTCTAAAGCAAATTGTAACTTTTTCACATAGATAGGTATGAGGATGTTCATATTCGTGTAGTATTTAATAGAAAAAAAATGGAACAGTAAGTATAACCACACAGACATTAAACATGATAACATGCATTTGTATTTGTGTTGTTGAACTTAATGAGTATTGTGTATTTGTTTTTACTGAGTATTTGCTCTGATCGTAGGTTAAGATGAATATTAGGGATATAGTCACAAAATATATACCATCCTTACCTTATTCTATTTGGGGGCATCAGACTAAGTAACCACACAAAAACTATGTAATTATGGTTGTAATAAATGCATGAGAAGGGTTCTCATCAGGATGGATATTCAACAGAAGAATGTTAGGGAGTTTGTATAATTGAGAGAGGCCTCTGTGAAGAAATGGCATTTAAGAACGAGCTGTTTCAATCCAAAGTGTGTTTGGTGGCTCCGTGTTGGTGGCGGTGGTGGCATTTGGGCAAGGGAGAGTTGTGCAAAACCCTTAAGGCAGGGAAACCCTCGGACTTTAAGAACCTCAGAGAATGTGGTATGGTTATCGAGTATTGAGTCAAGAGGGGCCAGGCTATGTGGTACCTGCCTGGGCAAGTGTAGGGTTTGAGAATTATTATAAAAGCAATGGGAAGACTTGATGGATTTTGAACAAGCGTGTGAAATAATTAGATATGTTCTGAAAGTACATCTACTGTATATTTTTAAGTGAGAAAAGCAAGTTACAAAACAGCATGTATAGTGAATTCAATGTTTAGGGGGAGAGGGAAGAGATTTTCCAGTTTAATGGCCAAAATGTCAAAATGTGAATGTGGTTATTCCTTGGTGGTGGGGCTATGGGTGATTTTATTTATACATGTCTCTGTTGTTTGTTTTCTTCTAAACAATGTGTATATTAATTTCTCAATTAACTGAAACAAAAAGGTTATTCTCATTTTTAAAACATCATTTAAAAATTCATCAACTTTGCTTACTCTAATGGTACTTGCTTCTCTGAATAGGCAAGAACACTGACAGTTTATTAAGTTTGGCTTCTCACAATACTCAATTATCTCAAGACTTTTTACACATTTCTGACTAAGTAAATATTGACAAAGCTGTGTCCATTTCATTGCCATTCAATAGCGACATAAATGAGTAGCTAAGCTTGATGAGAGCCACTCATCCTCTGCCCTTAGGACTTGTTACTAATCTCTGGAAAGATTATCTGTCTTGAGAGGTGGTGGATAAAAAGAGTAGTAATTAAGGGATGAAGAGGACTGAGGAAACTCACATAAGAGGGCATGTAATTTGGACGTTTGTGGGTTCTGCTGTAAGCATCACTTTTATTTTGGGCCAGAGGCCCCCAAGCTCAGCTCATCTTTTTATTATGGAACTATTCCTATTGCCAGCATCAGAAATGGTTATGTAATTTGGGCCTGTCAAACAGAATAACTGAGATTGGTCTAGCACTTATCTAGAGCTACAGGGAACGGGGTGGAGATTGTTTGAATGACTGGATTCAGCCATTCCTGAAGCTGGCTGGAACTTCCACTGGCCTTTCAGTTATTTGAGCAAATATATTTCCCTTTTTTTTTTTTTCTTTCAAGCCGATATTAATTGGTTTTCTATCACTTGTAGCCAAAAGATCCCAGAATGATATAAAATTAAATGGAGTGTTATAGTGTTTCAATCAACTGAATTTATAAGTTTATAAATAGATCAAAGATCAAAGGGATGTAAAACTTTCCTTCAGGTTAAATATTATTAATATATCATGCCTTCTTGATGGTAGGAGAGATACTACTTAGCTTTCTATGCAAGTCCTTCATATAATGTGATACATACACAGACACCTAGATGATGGGAATAGAGCTCAGGTAGATCAGAGAATCTTTTCATGGCATAAAAATGACCTGCATCCTAGCAGACTAAATGCCTACACCAGTCTTTACCTGTTGTTGTATTCAGCACTCTATAATTCACATGACATTAACGAAAATGTCATGTGATAACATGACTGAAGTATGGTACCTGCGAGCAGCTCATGCGGGTGACTAATGCAGGGCCTTTGTGAACACTGAAGGAGGACATTCCTGCTCAAGGATAGAGTAGAAGAAATGCTTCTTACAACCATTAAATCCTTTTGGATCAATACCACTTTAGTGAAAATAATTGGAAGACCTGGCTGAGTCTTTGGGAAACAACTCTGCTTGAGCAAATACGTAAGAACAGGACAAGAAAGACATCAAGTACTGTTTGGAACTGCAATCATTATCTAAAAGTAGGTTTATTAATGGGTCAACTAGACAGAAGGTACATTTTTGGTGTATTAACATATGTGGGAAATCGAGCAGTGAGGCAGCTACATTGTTTTCAAAACAGCACCAAATTTTGACACAGAAGACTTGGTTTTGTTTTGCCCAATAGCATCAACATGACATTGGAGAAGTCACTTAATATTGACTACACTCAGGTTTTCCTTGGAAAAAGATGTCAATAATAATATCAACTTCATTATAGGGTTATGCATTGAAAGAGCTTTTTAATTGAACTAGCTTTTATTATTGTCTTGAACTGTGGAGGGCAATGATGTTTTATGTGGATCATACCATCTGTCAGGAAATTCTGCCTTTTTTCCAAATAGGTTAAGTAAAACACACATTATATAAAGTGCAATTATAGTTAATGGGAGCTGCATAATGAAATGACTTCTGTATTCCATTGGTTAGATGAAATTAACAATGCTATGATAAATCTGGCCATTATACAATTTCTTTTTGATGATGATACTATGCAATGTGATCTATACATTCCCCACAAATACAATGATCATTCCTTTTCAACAACGACAAAAAAATTTGGATTGTCATAACCAGCAGTATTTTCAGCAGTCTTCATTTATAAGTGAGAGAATAGCATAATCTCAGATTCACATCTATATTCTATATTCAGAAGATATAATTATTATAAATGTACTAACTCAGAATATGCTAGTTTTTACATAAGTGGGGAGCACCTCTGCTTTTACACTATTACAAAAATTTTAGAACTTTTTGCTCAAAAAATTAGAACTTTCATTATTGATATTTTCATTTACTTTTTAATGCATTCTAAGAACCTTGGAATTATTATAAAGTCAGGTGATTTTCTGAGGATTATAGCTACATTTTAAAATTCCCAAATCAATACTACCAAGAATATGTAAACTACAGCTCAATCTCTGTTTGCTTTTGAACATTTTCTTAAATTTACACTCTCTAAAGTTTGTTAGTGCTCAGTACTATAATGAGAAATAATTTTCAAATAGGCACTTAATGCTTCTGATTCAAATGCTTGTGTAGAAAGGGGGAATCATCTTGCACAAAGAAAATTGTTTGATGCAACAGATTTAAAATTCTTTTTTAATTGCCAAGTAAAGATAAAGACTTTCAATTGTTACATGTTTAGGTCAGTTCATTTCAGGGCAAAAAAAAAAGTTTAAGGAAATGTTAGTAATTGAGGAAACAAATAATAAGCATCTAC